>MVAQ01000056.1:0-103194 GCA_014825775.1 Krasilnikovozyma curviuscula
CCACCCCCCCTTCCCTTAAGACCATCCAAATTGGACAACGAACTTGCTCTTGATTTGAAAGGTGAGGTCACTCCCAAAGGTGACTCTACTTCAGCGGATCCAGCAGACCCTCCTCAGCTTGAATTGCCGCACAGTGCTGTACGATCTGCGCCAGCAGAATCTGAACCAGCAGTTGAAACAGTAACAGAATCTGACCAATCCAGTTCAGGCTCTTCTGGTGCTGATCTCCTCTTGCCGATCATCATCTTCTCGGTCGTAAAATCTAACCCATCTCAACTCGTCTCGCACCTCTTATTCATTCAGAGGTACAGGGCATCTATGTGCTTCTCTGGAGAAGCCAGTTATGCTTTGGTCAACGTTACTGCAGTTGTAGAGTTCCTTGAGCACGTCGATTTAGCAGAGCTGGGCCTTGAGGGGGGTGGAAGGATCCTCAGGTAAGTTACAGCCGCTCCGCACCACAAGTCATAACTCACCAGTCTGGACTGCCTACCATCTAGTAATGAGCTGTCGCCTTTACTCAACCGTGACAAGGACGTTCCAACTTCATCAGGTACCTTAAGGATCCGTGGAAGGGTTTCTCAGGTGGGAGAACTGGCTAGCTCAGGTCTCACAACCGCTGTCGACACCGGATTTGGTGCTCTGCGTTCTCTTCTTGGACACGCTGCAATTTTGCCGATTCCCGTCATCGGTGGTGGGGCTGGGTCGGAAACAGATGCAGCTCTAAGCTCAAGTCTAGCAACCATGATCCGACCCGGCCAAATCAGACGAGCTTCTCAATTTTCAATTGCAAGCTTGACTGCCTCTGTTGCTGGTATGGGGTCAAAAGAGAGGATCGCCAAGGTGACCACGAGCGATGCACCCGGGGGTCCAAATCAATGGGGAGCTAAAAGAGAAATGGTGGACATACCTTCTCGCCCTGCATCCATTCGAGAATCCGGTACTGAGTACAATGAGACAGATGAAGAAGAGGAAGGTGAGGGAGTCGAAGGTGAGGAAGAGAAAGGAGTCGACTCGAGGAGTGTCAGAAGCATTGCTTCTGTACGTTCAGGTAAAGTGCCGGACGACTTGGGGCTTGGATCTCCTAAAACAAACACAGAGCCTCGAATTCCAATTTCTGAAAGATTTGCAAGGCTCGCATCTGGTTCAGGGCTCCCGGATAGCCACAAGGCTGCTGACCCTTCCTCGAGCCCAGTGTCATCATCAAATACCGCTCTACCAAAAGTGAGTCTCTCGACCCATGCGAAATCTTGATTCCGTTTCTAAAAACGTTATATTCATAGGCCTCTCCTTTCCTACCCTCAACGAGAGAGTCTCGGTCTGCATCTCAATCATCACACTCTCGCCGCACTTCCCTGCTGAACGGTACCCCGCTTCAGATCCCCTCGCCAACGACTGCACACTACAGCCCCTCTCTGAAATCCCCAACTCCTTCACTGGCACCCTCTATCATGAGCGCGAACTCCGTTCCTTTACCTGTGTTCGCCAACGTCGCCTCAGCGGCAGATCTCAAAATTTCAGACATCGAAAAGTTGCTGAAGGACTACAAAAGACTCGCGTCTGTGCTACGAGAATTAGGCGTTTGGGACAATCAACAACAACAAGCATAGCTACATTGTTTGTTGCCTTAGAGTGTTTTAACCGATGTTATGAAGATGAAAATAAAGTGTCATCGAAAGCGAAAGTGTGTCTCCGAAACAGTGAGACATAGCTGCTGAACCTTCAGCAACTGAAGATCGCAACGAAACTGAAATCAATGATACCTTCCTCAACATGGCTCACAGCTTACTCTCCCCTCAAAACCTTTCTGCCAATTCTCAAGTTGGCTTCCTGAATTTCTGACTTGTACATCTTCCAGCCTCTCGCAGTCTTTTGCCACCCGTACTTGACCATATCTCTGACTTCACCTTCGAGCGGAGGAGGGTAGTCGACGCCTTCTTCCGTCTGCCAGACGCCTGTTCGCAGAACCTTGATGGCGGCGATCTCTCGAAGCGAAGCTGGACGGTGAATGGAGACCCGGGGGTCCGAGGTATAGGTATAGACCTTTTGAATGTGGTGAGTGACAAGGAGTGGGACCTGCGCGGAAGAATAATGGCTCTGTCAAGGCTTGATCACTAGTATATGCTACTGAAGGAGCCTTACTTCACACATAACAGCCATAGCGACACTTGAACTAGCCTGAACTTCGAAGTAACCACCTCGTTCAGTAAATGCCAGGATAGCGACATCCATAGAGGACATGAAAGCGAAGAAATCGGCATAGGCGAGACCTAATCCGGAGGAGCTAAATGTCAGCTGAAGTATTCACCGCGTGACACAACGCGAGAGAGGGATGTCGACTGACCACTGTGGACCTGAACTATATGAGCCAGAGCTGGTGGAATAGCGATCTGACCGTTACCCAACAGGTGCAGTGTGAACGGAGGCAGCTCCGAGTTCAACAACGGCATGTAGACGTTGTCCTTGACATGATAACCCCAGCTCTCCGGATCAATTTTCAACTCCTCTGCCAAATCCTGGAAGATACCGACGTAGTCACGTCGCATGGGATCAAAGTTACCCTGGATGACGGCGTTCGAGATGATATTTCCGGACGTTCGTGGTTTGGGGCGCAAGTAGGTGTTGACGGGAAGGATCGGGAGGTGGACGTGAATTGGAATGTATTCATAGCCGACAGTGTGGGTTGCTGGAGCATCAGCAAAGGTATCGAGACGGTAGAGGAAAGCTCTCTTGACGCTAGTGGGAATACAAGTCGTAGTTAGCGCTGGTCAAAGTGACAGGACTGGGAGGAAGAATTACTGTTCTGAGATAGGCATCAACCTCAAAGCACCATTTCGTACCCAGTTCTGTCCGTAGTCAACTATCCAATCTGGTTCAAAAGCGTTGTGAACAATACAGATGATGGTGAATTTCTGGTCTGCTGGACGCGCGGTCCACGATGCCCAGAGGTCCGCTGAGTAGGCTGCCATGCTGAAGGTTTCAAAAGAAATATTAAGAATTAGCTAATCTGGGCCCAGTCCTGCAGACGAGTTTGAAGAGCAGCTGGATTGCTGTCCATGGACCGGTTTGAGACACCGGGTTACTTACTCTCGTTCGCAAGTTCCCAGCACAATCATATCAGCTTTACCCCTTCCAGACCCAAATGCATCAGGATTGTTCACATCAGCCATGAACTCATCAATAGGGTGAACCTTTCCTTCGTAGATTCCAATATCCTTGACGACCTCCTCGAATCCATACCTGAACGAGCTAGAGTATACTCTCACGTTGTCCTTAGGTAACAGCTGACCCAGGGTTCCAACGAAGGACATATACACGTCCTCATG
The DNA here is from genome assembly GCA_014825775.1 of Krasilnikovozyma curviuscula. Taxonomy (NCBI): domain Eukaryota; kingdom Fungi; phylum Basidiomycota; class Tremellomycetes; order Cystofilobasidiales; family Mrakiaceae; genus Krasilnikovozyma; species Krasilnikovozyma curviuscula. The sequence continues at coordinate 3,324 of MVAQ01000056.1, forward strand.
TGCTCCGAATGACGATCCGACGAGGACTCTCTGGTGGTTTTTCACGGGTAGCGCTGCTGTCGGTAAGTGTGATTTTGAACGGGTCGACGAGGTGAGTGTTGGGACGGTGTGGAAAATGGAAAGGAGAAAGTAGAGGACGACGAAAGTTCCACAGGAGAGGATCGATAGACGAAGGAGTCGGGCCTGAGATGGGCTGAGTGACTGGTTGAGGAATGGAATAGTAATTGCCATCCTGTCGAAGCCCCAATTTTCGGTGGGTAGCTGCTGAGAAGGTTGCCTTTTATACTTTATGGACTGTACTAGCCCTAGATAGACACCTGATATACCTATTCAGAGAACCACAAAGGCTGGTGAAGTGGCAGCAGCAACAGGGGATCGGGAAATGTTTAGAGCTGCTACAAGGGCGACGCGATTTTTTGGTTGAAGGGACACGAAAGGCATGAGAAGCCAACAAGGTCAGTGACAAATATACTGAAGACCAGAGGAGTATCGGCTTACAGACACTTGCTGCTTTCAAGTTTCAAACGGGACGAGAGAGCAGTTGGGTGTCAAAAGTTATCTTGCCCACACTCAAGCGAATTAGAAGGGCACGCTCGACGGCTCATGTGAGGCGTTCAATTTTGAAGCGTGAATAAGAGCTCCTACAGAGCTATATCACTGTTTACTGATCTTCTGTAATACGATTTAAATGAAAGGCTGGCGATTTTGAAACCAACTCCCAAATGTAAACAAGCTAGCGCTTAGCGTAGCTTAAATCACATTTCAGCAAACAGAGCCGAAAGAGGCTTGATTCTTGCCTGATTGCATAAGCATCTTCGTTCTTAAGAAAATGAATGCCCTGTAGTTCATACAACGAAGTTTCGCTACTAGACTGCGTGTTCATCACCTCGTCGGCGCTGCAATCCTGGACATCTCTCTACGAACATCCAACGACGGGGCCGTTTTATTGGCCCGCAGGAGGAGTGAGACATCCCGCATCACCAACGTTACAGCTCAGGCCATCAGAAGTGCAGTATGTGCCGAATACCTCGCAAGCGCTGTAAGACGACGAAGAGCATTTGCAGCAGCAATACCCGTGAGCTTCCTGGCAGCCCGAAGTCTGGCAAATGTCAGGAGAAGCACAGCCACCAATACGGACACGCTTGTCCAAAGGTCCTGAAACCGTGAAGTCGCGCTTGTCGACTTTGCTGCAACCACTGCGCTCTTCCAGAGAGGTCTGTCACCGTCGCAAAAACAAGACGGTCAGAGTCTGACATTTCAAAAGCTCCAAGCAGGCACTCACTACTTCTGTTGGAGCAGCAAATACAAGTGTGGAGACACTACCCAAAGTCAGGAGCCCGACAGAGAGCGTAGAGGCTGAGAATCTCATATGGAAAAGGAGTGTTGTGGAGATGGGGAATGGTCTGGTAGGGAAGTTGTAGCGAGGTTATTTATTAAGGGAGTCGAATGGGAAAAGAACAAGATCTAAAGAGAGCTCAGCCCTCCTTTTATACAGCAACGAGTCAAAGAAACAGGGACGAAAACACCGGGAATGATCAACAATACGTCAGAATCGTATTTGCTGCTATACTAGCTTGTCCAAACTAGCACTCTCTGCCAAACTGAAGCAACAGCCTGTGATGACCATGAGGTTCAGTGCGGTCAGAGGTGGAGAACATCTTGATCGGGTGCTTGGAAATGGAACATGGTGCCCATTCGACGCCTGCCCCTGTGCTAGCCCGTCAATTTGGTGGCTCTATGACATAACAGATCTTCAGCAAGTTATCTTCTTAGCCGGGACATCCTTCAAACAAGCCTAAAGAGTTTCTTCAGCGATTCCGATGTGTATTGGTTGGGGAGCAGGGCTCCATTGGGCTTGAGGGCACGCCTCTCTTGCCCTCTCGACCACATGCTTGAAGACGATAAGGGACCGCATTGCGCCTGTCTTTGACGCATGGGTCATCTGAAGAACATCAAAGGTGCCTTCAACCTGCTGCGGCTGCTAAAGAGGTAATAATGAGAGCCAGCGGGCGCTCAATGAGAAAGGGAGTTTCACACATGCCAAGGTTCAAGCACCGAACGGACCGAAACTAAAAACTGCAAAAACCAATACCAGAAGAACAGAACCATATGCTATGTGTTTGTGTATGTACGTGTATGTGAGAGCTCAAGAAAAAATACAAATGAAAAGACAGCGACATCCGCCCCTACGTCCCTTCCCTCCGAGGGCTAGCCTTGCGCCTGTCCCACTTCCTCCATAGACCCCTACAGGGCCAACCACATGATACTACTACGCATTTTAGAAAGAAAGATGCCCCTCTTCTCTTCATCAAGCTCCCAAAACCTCCATCAACGCGTCGACGTCGGCACCACCAGCAGCGAAGACACCGTCCAACGAGTCGAACGACGTGTCTTCCATATCAACATCAGACAATCCCGCGATACCAGAATCGTCTAAGTCAACCTTAGTTCTCCTCTTGATTATTCTGCTGTAAACGCCTCTGGTGTCGTCGGTGGAGGACGTCTGGTGTTGATGAAGCGGCTGGTTGTTTCTTGCGGTTGGGGTTGACGAAGATGGCCTAATGGAAGTATCTAAACTGCTCGCAGATGGAGATCGCAAGCTATTATTTTGTTGTTGTGCAGCAGCAGGGTTGATCCAAGGTACTTTGAAGTTTGTTCTAGAGTTCGAACGTCCAAAGCTTCTCGTCGAGCCACCTGAAGATAGGTTACTGCTAATGCTGGCTGTTGGTCCTCGAGCACCATTGGGCGGGCTGAGAGGAACCTTGAAGGATCCAGATGGTTGCGAGCATTTCGGGATCCAAGCTGTCGTAGGTTGTATCGCTGGAGATGGTAGAGGGTTGTTTGACGTTAGTTGTGAAGTGTCGCCGAAGTTCATCTGGAAAGCTGGTTGTGGTGGTATCGGTTGGAAGGTGCCGCCGATGGATGGCGTAGACGGCGAGACTACTTTGGATTGGTTTTCGATTTTGACTGGCGTCAGGCTCTGTGGTATTGAGACGCTAGTGATTGCGCTGAAGTGTGCTGAGTCAGGTGTAAGCGTGGAAGATGAGATGGATGAAGATGTGTTTGATGTGCCGAGAGGCTGCGTCTTGGAGTGCTGTTGTGCCTGCTGTCGAGTGACAAAGGAAGATGATGTTGATGTCGCTTTACGTTTCCCTCGACCGACTGTGCCTTCGTTACTGGGCTGAAACGTTGGACTCAAAGAGGAATTGTTCATACCGCCAAGTTTCAGCTCTACCAGACCTATCAGTTCCTCCAGCCTGCCATTTTCATCCTGAGTCGATGATGGCGTTACTGATGATGAGGGTCGCACAGGTTGATTCCTCCGAGGGCGCTTGTGTCTCAGAGACTGAGACGCAAATATTCTTCCCGGTGGAACTGCTGAGAGGGAAGTTGAGCGGCGAGGTGGGAGGGTTGAGGAGGAGGAAGCATGACAGCGAAGATTGGGAGCTGATGTTGTTGAGGACGAGGAAGGGAAGGGGGACGGTTTTCGAGAGATGAAGAGGTTTGTTTGAGGCAGCTGAGTAGGAGGGGGAAGTGGTATATCGCTGCAAGCTGTTTGAATAGAAAAAAGGAAAGCAATTAGTACGAACAAATCGCTGGCCCAAACCTGCAAATTTCCAACATATTGACTTTGAACCGGATAAACTACTCTCATTAAAAAGGAACAGTGAGAGAATGTGTTAGAGGAAGTGAGATGCCATGGCCATCAAAGCAGGTTAGAAAACCCGATTGAGTGGCTGGGCCAGAGGAGCAAACCAATAAGAAACGCTCAAGCTATGCACACAAGTGTTCCCTCCAGCCATCTAAACTGTTCTGTTTCCCAGCATGATGGTAAAAGGGAAAGGGGAGCTTACACTCAACCGTCTCTGCTCTCAATCGATCTCTCTCCCAAGTTTCCTCCTTCCAAAACACCCTTGGGCCTTGGCTAGCTGGAGGCAGGTCTCCCATCCTTCCTCAGGAGAGCTGATGATAAATACAGGTTGGAAAGAATTGGATTGGAGGATGGCGCTGGGAAGGTGGTTGGGGGACCTTCGAGGAGCGGAATTGAATGAAAGTCTAAGTGACGGCACTTGTAACGCTAGTCACGCAGAAAAGCAATCGCGCGCTGTGTGCTGTGGGTGACCTTTGAGATTCTTCAACGGATTTAAGATTATGCCATAATTATAATAAAAAGAAAATTCCAACAAAAAGCCGTTATAGTAGCAGTCGTTCGTTATATGAATACAACTCAAGAAATGTATGGTCTAAGCAATAAGAAATGGGGAGAGAAGACAAGCAGCGGCTGTAGGTCGCTTCTCGTAGTCCATAACGAAGGTATTGTTCAAGAATTCTTCGGCCTCAGTGGTGATATCAGGCGGGTAGTCAGGACGACAAGCAGACCCGATCTAAAAAAGAAACAGTTAAGTCTTCAAAAACGTTTCGGAAGAAAGTCAGGTCAAACACGCACCTTGAACATGACTTGCATCTGATCAAGTCTTCCCCAAGGTCGCTGACCAGTCAGCATCTCCACAACCAAGCACCCAACTGACCAGATGTCGGCGAACGGAGTGTGGGCAGTCTGTTTGACGACCTCGGGCGCCATCCAGAAGACAGTACCCTGGAGAGATTTTCTCTGATTGGTATAGAGATCTGGCGGCAAAATTCTGATAAACAAAAATTGCAAAGAGCGGCAAAACAGTCGGGCTGAGCACTCACCATTTCCAACTCTCCTCGAGATACCGAAATCGGAAATCTTGATACCACCCTTGTTATCGACCAAGATATTGGCACCTTTGATATCCCGGTGAATGATCCCTCTGGCGTGTAAATATTCAAGCCCCTGGAGGGTTTGTCGAATGAATCTTCGAACGAGATCTTCTTCGAATGCGCCGTAGTTTCTGAGAAGAGCTGAGACAGAACCTCCAGGAACATATTCGAGAAAAATGTTAAGATGGGCATCGTCCATCGCAGAGTCTAAGAGGCTCAAGGATGTCAGTGAGCTGAAATACAGCTTGATTGTGAGCGAAGGTGACTGACCGAGATACTGCACAATGTTTTCGTGCTGCAGTTCTTTCAGAAGCTCAATCTCTGTTTCAAGAGCACTGAACATGCTTTGCTTTCTCTCTTGATTGTTTGAGACGCCATTGGGAAGCTCGACTTGTTTCACGGCCATGAGCAAACCAGATTTTGCGTCCATCCCAAGGAAGACACTTCCGAATGATCCAGAACCAATTAGAGCACCTTTTATCCACTTTATAGATCCTTTACCTGAATTGGTTCAACATTCACGTGTCAGTAGGGTCCTTGAAACGGACAACAGGCTCCAGTTACTTACCTCCAGTGGACATCATCGCTTTGCCAACATCATCATCCTCATCGTCGTCGTTTACATCATCTTCATCCTCATCATAATCCCTGTCATCTTCATCATCTTCATCATAGTCCTCAGGTTCTGCGGTATCCGCACTTCCTGTAATGCTTGCCCTACCTGAGTACGGTGTCAAAATTCCATCGTCATCTTCGTCCTCGTCGGCGTCGTCTCCACCATCATGAAATGAGAGATGACTCTTTCTCCTGTTTTCAACATGAGCTGTGATCTCATCCACGGTCATCATCGAAGCTGTGTCTGAGGTATCCCTTGCTCTTCTGAATTGAGACAAGATTGACATTCGGCTGTTGGAAGCGACGCTGCTCCTTCTTGGAGAATCTCCTAAAATTTTGAGAGAATCAGGAAATAGGGAGTCTGTCGATGGCACGAATGGTGGTAATAGAGGCGGTCTTGATGCAATAGATCCAGCATCAGACGACTCAGATTCACTGATTTCCTCTCCGGCATCAGTCGAGATGCTGACTCTTGGGATATTTTCGTCCTCATTTGATAATTCAGGATCTTCTGGAATTGCTGATTTGGCGGGACTGGTACCATTATTGAGCGGACTGGTTCTCTTCCTCTTTGGGCTTCCAAAGCTGCTACTTTGGCTGAGACCCGAGCTGGTGCTGGAACGTGGTTGTCGAATTAATGCTTCAGCTCCACCATCTTTATCATCACTCCAGCTTGTGCTAGGTGTTGGTCTAGTTGGATCCAAACCGATTCCAGAACCAGAACTGATGCGCATCGCTGAGTTTCGAGCGGTACGTTCCAAGACCTTCCTCTGGACTTTAGGGAAATACTCTCCTAAGTGGTTCGTGATAAGTTCGCTTGGTGGACGATGACCAAAGAAATTGTACATTTTCTTTCCTCGTTGCAGAAAGTTGCCGGTGCTGGGTGAGCGGGTATACTGAGGATTGTTGATCTTGTTGGGGTTATTGTTGAGTACAAGACCCACAGATGGATCTGGTCCGAGGGGAACACCAAGGCCACTCATGACACTAACAGTGCTGGCCCTATTCATCTTCTTCCCTCCTTGGTTAGCACCCATTCGACTCGGAGTCAATATTCGATTCAGATCTCCAGCATCGTCGTTGGCTGCAATTCGAGGCGCTGCGTAGTAGGTTGGTGAAGTAGGTGACATCGGTGCAGGTGGTGTTTCTCCAAAGAATTGCTCCATGGCTTTGCGGTTGAGATTCTTCTTGATTCGACGAATGGTAAGACCCTTTTGACGAGCTGGAGCATCGGCAGGTGCGTGTATGAGAGCAAGGAGTTCAGCCTCAGTCAATAGATGGTTGTTACCTATAGAAGTAACAACGTCAATTTAAAGATGATGAATGTTACGAAAGTAGTGAGCCACGTACCATGATCTCCTTTCTCGCCCTCGAAGTACAAGCCCCATCCATCCACACTGAGCCCTCTTTCGTCTTCCAAATCTTCCAAATCACTTTCTTCGCTTTCGCTAATCCCAGATCCTCCAGAAATAACGTTCTTGCCGAACTTCCTGAGCGCCTTCTCCAGCATCTCAACGCCGCTGTCACATTCGCCCAAATCAATGACTCTCGAGTGACCGTCTTCAGAGTTGATGAACTTCAAACATTTCCTTCTGATAGCTTCAGCAGAGAGACTCTGCCCACCTGTACTAGTCGGGATTGTGGATATCGACGACGCGGAAGATGAGTGCTGGAAAGGACCGCGCCCGACGGTGTAGCCAATATCTTTACTTCGCACTGTTGAGGCTGAGTCGGATGGCGAGGAGACTGGCGGGTTACTGAGCTGCTGATAGGACGGACTAATAGCACTAGCAGCAGATGAGAGCGCAAATGGGTGGTTCACACCCGTCGAGGTACTAGGTCGTCCATTTGACGTGCTGGTTACTGTGGGAGTAGCTAAGCTGCCATTAGACGAAAGGAAATCTTTCCGCGGGTCAAAGGAGGAGCCAGTACCGAACCGTGGTGGAGGTTGAATACCAGCAGATGAAGAGGTAGTGTTGGGTGGCGCAGTGTTTCCGCGTTCTCGAGCGAGGTGAGCCCGCCGTTCAGTGAAAGAACCACCACTCATGGATCCACTAGTTTTGTGTCCACCTATTGGAGAAGTCTGCGTGAATGAGTGGTGTGGGGCAGGTGGTAAAGGTGCTGAAGGTGGTAGGACAGTGCCACGACTTTGGTTGAAAGGACCCGGCTCAACAGGGGCAGGGCTGGTGGAGTTCCCAGTCCCGACGCGTCTTGATGATAATCCTACTGGTGCTGTCGTAGACCCAGGAGCACGCAACGACGTTTCTCTTGGTGGAGGTAGCCGTGGAAGTGCGGTTTGCGGTTGAGTACCTGCTGGAAGAGGCTTGGGAGGTGGAACTGGCCCCAGCGGTAATGGGCGGGAGCTTGGTGAGAGTTTGTTGGAGCTGCTACCTGCAGATGAAATGGATGAAGCCGTTGTCGAAGCAGTTTGGTACGCTTGAGGTAGATGCGCCGACGAGATTGCTTCATCATTCAGGCGCAAAGGAGTCGGCCGGTGATTCGAGGTTGTAGGTTGCAGTTGAGGGGAGAATGAAGATAAAGGCTGATGCTGAGTGGTTTGTGTCGCTCGAGGTAAAGTAGGGAAGGTTATGCTGGAGGGCCCATTGAAAGTGGTGCTGGATGTCCTGTTTGAGACTCCGATTGCACTGATACCAAGCTGGGAAAATAGGTCATCTCCACGGGTTATAACAACAGTAGGACGTCGTCCACTGAAGCCGCTACTAGATTCCTTCTGCTTGGCCTTCAGCGCGTTCAGTCCCCCTTGAACTCTGACTCTGTCTCCGACTCTTTCGACGCCCATTTCCTTCATCGATTGCATCGTCAGATCCATGATAACCCTGCCAGTAATATCGTTTTGGGTAAAAGTTGGTATCAAGTGAGCGCATTTCACTAGAAGAAAGAGCATAAGTTGGTCATGTTCCATTGTGAAACTTCAACACTAAAAAAGAGCCAATTTTCCTCACCGGAAGTCAAGAAATCTCCCACTTCTTTGTGAGACCAGCTATTGACAGACTCAGTTGTTACCCCACTACCTGAAGACGATGAGCTTGCTGTAGGTGGACCGCTGCTGTTGCTGTTTGTCAGATTCATATGAATAGATCCATTGCTCCCACCTGACGGTCGGCCCGTCGTTGCTGTCGTCAGGAAGGAGGGTGAAGTTGGTGTCGTCGTTCTGCTGGAGCCATCTGATGAAGATCCTGTAGGGGATAATCTGCCGCTGGAGCTGGATGAGTGGTAGTGATGATGGGCAGAGCCTGCTGGATGAAGAGACGCTGCAGACATTTCGTTGTTTCAGCTTGCCCTGAGCCCACCTGTGTTGACTAACGAAAAGAACACCTGGCCCTTCAGTGCACCCACAGATTTCTACTCCGGTCGAATACCCATCTCTCGGGGTATGCGATGGAGGATATAGATGAGTGAGAGGGGGAGGAGATCCCTTGCAGCACCAGGACAGAGGAAGAAATCCAAGTCGAAACCTTGCCACATGTAACGAGTTGTTTCTGTAAACGAGGATAGGTTGGCTTTCACGTGAACCCTATTGGATCACACATCTCAATGTGCTGAAGGGTCTCGGACTCCCACAAGAATTGAGATATTATGTACCAGCGCAATCTGTTTCTTATAAGCTCAGACGCGCTTTTGCTGATCAGAGAGCTGATTCGTAACAGGTTGCCAGAAAAGAGTAGTAAACAAGCCATTAAACACTCTGTATATCCAGCAGCAGCTTTAGCTGAAAGTCTACCATCGCCTGAGGGAGCTTCAACCTCGTCCTCGCAGTCCGCTCCAGATCAATCGTTGACACGTGTGATAGTCTGTGGTATGCAGTCGGAAGCTCCAAAACCCTCTGTAAGCTTCTACTTCCTTCCAACAGCATCCCCAGTCGTTTCCTGAGCTCATCGGGGCTTGCTGTAGAAGAAGATGGAGGGACGAGTTGATTTCTGAAAGGGACGTCGAAGAGCGCGAGGGACACGCAAGTGAGCGTTGTGATGCAGTGTGAATCGCTCATAGTACTTTCAGGATTTTTCGATATACATCCGGTATTGAGGAGAGCCAGCTCGAGATCTGGGAGGAGCTGAACCACATAGTCTTGACCTATGCGCAGGTGCGTTGTTGTTGAGAGTGACTGGAACATATGTTGATGTAGAGGATGGATCAGGCTGTACATTACGAAGGCAATAGATTCAGTGCTCGTCGTAACTAAGAACTAAAATGAAGTTGAGAGAAAGCGCAACCCACAGTGCATCTCCTGGCTGCAACACCAAATGGGTCTTGACCTTCCCAGTCAAGTCCTTCAACAAAGCGAGACATTTTCCCTGATCACACACGACATAACCCATTCGCCCACTAATCGTCCTCTCGAACGAGCGAAGGCCACCATCGCTCTTCCTCAGGGTCCTTGAGACCTCGAGCGATTTGCGTTCTGTACAAGCTGCGGAGACATCTGATGAGGTAGAGCAGAGGAGCTCTACAGCTGCATCGCCATGCCTCATCTGAGAGAGAATGGAAGGTGTGGACTGATATGTTTGCGATGGGAGGTAGGTGGATGATGCCGACGACGGCAGGGCCGAGAGATCTGTTGCTGCGAGGTGAACGGATTTGAGATCCATGAGCGCGTCTCTGAGAATTGAATTAGAAATTCAGTCCTGTTTATCAAGAGAGAAGATTGAGTAGGAGGCGCTACATACACGACCGCTTGGTAACCGTCATCGGTCGAAAACTCAGCAAGGATGTGGTTGCCATTCTCAGAATCAGTCAGGGAGCTCATGACGTGCGACTGGATATCAGTTCCGTCTTCAAAGGTCTATGAAAGAAATAGAAGAATATATATGCGTAAGTAGGAAGACAACCAGTCCTGAATATCGAACTGCGGCAGTCGGTGCGTACCACCGCAAAGTCAAAGTCGAAAAGACTTTCTGATTCGTCCTCGACGTTCTCTACTGCAGGAATCGTCGTTACTTGAACGTCTGATGCTTCATTTAATCCAATATCACTGAGAGCGCTTGAACTTGAGGCTGAAGGAGTGGGTTGCTGGATGGGGTAACCATCACCGGAGGTGGTTATTGCGAGCCCAAACCTTGTTCCGCTCTCTTCATTGTTCTCCCTTCCTGACAGCCGTTGATCTCTCAAGCTTTCTTTTCGGAATCTTTTACTGCTGCTGGCTTCGTAGGGGTCATTCAGAGGTGTGGTTGGCGGCATTGGGCTGGCGCCATCGGCGGGTCGGTGTTTTTCCATCTCTTCAAGCTGCCGTTTTTGATAGTTTTTGAGGGCTATACGATCTTCCCGTCGTATCAGCTTATTCTTCTCTCGACAGGATTCGCAGCTCGCAGACTAAGAGAAAAGAAAAAAGAAACCCAGTGAGTCAGCATGGTCACGTACATGCGTCAGGTGCTTGGGTATGCACTCGATTGAAGAAACTCACCCCTCGAATGGAAGATTCGGTTCCATCTTTGTTTTGGAGCTTGTGAACAATAACCTGAACCTCACAGCGGTGACGAGACCACCCAGAGCACCGGGTCGAAAAGTAACAACACTCGCCGTGTCCCTCGTGATAGTGCTGCGTTCGAGGCTGAGACTTCTGAGACGAGGAAGGAGATAGCCGTTTCTTATGTACTCTGTGTAGTGGCTGTGAATCTGATGCAATCGATGTTGACGTCGAAGGGGCTGATTCATTGCAACCCGGCAGAAAGGGTACCATCGCCTGTGAGGGCGGGGAAACGGGCTAATAGGTCAGCAACACTTAGAAAGTTAACATTAAAGGTGCACACGTACTATTACAGAGAATATACAGGGAACCTATTTTCAAAGTCTTAGAGCAGCTGTCCCTCTTTCTCTCTGAGAATAGGCGTTGCAAGCTGACTGCCAACCAGACGACGGCATGTTGAAGTGGGTACGCTCCGGCCGAAGTGCTGCCGCCGGAGAAATCTCAAAACTGCACCACAGGTCATTTTCAGCACAATTTCGCCTTTCTCAAGGAGTGCAGAAGTCGACCATCAAAGAAGTCTAGCTTTGGTATTTAGGCATCTTGAGTGCGAACAGGGGCTTCCCATCTTGAACTGTACAACCTGCTCCGCAATTGAGAAGCATGCGCTGCTACTTTTCACCCAAACTTGAAAAAGCTAATATTGAAGCTTCACTGAAGAGCGCTTCGTCTGGTTGTTGTATATCCGGTGGAACGGGCCGTTACTAACTGTCGATCAAAACAAACAGCGGTGCGACTGTGCGCTTGCCCGCGCTCAAACGCAATCGCACCTGATGGTCGAATAAACTTCGACTTGAAGAGTACCACACAGCAACATACCCATCACCTGCTATGACTGAGCGTTATACTCTGATGTTGAGGGCTGATCATTTTGAAGGATTTGATGAAGAGGATGCGATAGAGCACGCAACTCAGGGCTCGTTGAGCGATGAAGCTCAGATTGCCATCGCCGGCGTCTCTGACATTGCGGTATATGGAACCTACCAGATAGTGGCTATTGATCTTATCCCATAGATATGGCGGAAAGGGGTATTAGATCCGGAACTTGCTCAGCTGTAAACAAATACTCCCCCTCCCCCCCGACATACCCCGTTTATCGCTCTCCGTAATGTTCGACCTTAATAAGTTATAATACCTGTGACATTTGATTCCTCTTTGCTGAATACTCAATTCTTGACCATCTCCCCTCCTTTTGTCCGAAGGTATATATCAATCAAGGCTCACCAACGCTCTCGTTGAACTTTAATCACATATTACGGCCAGACATTTATCAGAAGCATCTTCAATGATATCAGAATATGTTTGCTTCTTGTTCTTCCTCTTATCCGAATCGATGGAAAATTAGTTAGTAAATGCTACCAGGGAGCTGCTACCGCGTCATCGAGGCATGTCTGCTTTGAACAACCAGTACCTCATATCGAAGCGGCTCTTTTGAGGAACAATTTTGATTCAATATGGGGTTATTAGAGAAGGTCTCCAACATGGGCTTATCCAGTTCCCCCAACAAGTCATTACCATCGAGGTCGAGAGCTCAGAGCAGCGTCGCAGACAAGGGAGCGACTGCTTCTGATGGAGCTGACGTTCCTGGCCCTATAGAAGGAGGAGATGATGTTGAGGTGCTGGATGAGAAGCAAGGTTAGTTGCTGTACCTACCAGTCTGGATGGCGTTTGATACACTCGCTCTCGCCAGAGACCTCGCTGAAGCGTGGCTCCTTTTTTCTCCAGGAAACGTATTGCTGAGTCTGATAGCACAGCGTGAGTATGCCTTTTATTAGCAATTCGCGTGTGTATGAGCTGACTCGTCGTGGTTTCTCTGTATAGTTCGGCCTGGTGTGGACCTCTCCAAGGTACGTACCTCTCGGCTGTGCCTCTTCGAAAAACGTTACGAGCATGAGCTGACCAGCAGTTCTTATACTTTTAAATAGGTCGCCCTTCCAACCTTCGTACTAGAACCAAGGTCTATGCTCGAAAGAATTACAGATTTCTTCTCCCATCCCGATCTGATTTTTGGGTCAGATGTTTCCTCCATTCTTCATCTCCCTTAACGTTCAACTAACATCATACTTCTAACCCTTGTCCCTACAAAATTTCAGAGCAGCAAACTTAGAAGCTCAAGACAGATTCATTGCCGTGCTGAGATATTACCTCAGCGGCTGGCATATCAAGCCCAATGGTGTAGGTGCCTGCTCGCAGGTTGTATCCGCGCGTTTCTTGGAGGCATGCTGCTGATTCTCATATTGGTCTGTCACTTAGGTCAAGAAACCGTACAACAGCACACTAGGAGAAATATTCAGGTGTGCTTATAAGTATCCAGATGGATCAGTGGGATTTTACGTTGCGGAGTACGTATCCAACTCCACAGCGATCTACCCCGCTGTGTGACTTTACCACCGCCATTCTACGATGGACATTTGACCCGTTGATATTGGTTTTGTTTGTCGTCCAGGCAAGTTTCCCATCATCCTCCCGTCTCAGCCTACTTCTACATCTCGCCTCAGAATGGAGTCTTGATCACTGGTGAACTGAAACCGAAGTCGAAGTTCCTTGGCAATTCTGCTGCTACCATTATGGATGGCCACTCTCGAGTTCGGTTTATGGACAAGCCTGAAGATGGAGAATATGAAATATCGATGGTGAATCCCGTCTCACTGAAATCTCATGGATACTGTGGTGCTCATCCTCGTTTGAGCTCTTTCATTGCAGCCCAACATGTACGCGAGGGGAATTCTGTTTGGAAAGATGATCTTGGAGTTGGGTGATACATCGACTGTAAAGAATGAAAAGTTGGACATCTGCTGCGATGTTGAATTCAAGACAAAGGTACTTTCCAACCAGTCCCTCTTTACCGAATCTCTGTTAACTAATAGTTCTGAAATTACAACCGAAGGGGTTCTTTTCTGGGACGTACAATGCTGTTGCTGGAAAAGTCACTGGACCCAAAAAGGCCGAACTAGGAGATATCAGCGGAAAGTGGAATACTAGCATGGAGTTCAGGGATGCCAAGGTATGTGAACCACAAGATGATTCAGCAGCATGTTATTCTATCGTCTAAAATTCGGTTCTTTCTTTCCTTTCTTAGAGTGGCGATACATCGGTTCTCTTCTCAGCCCAAGGAGCCTCCGTGACGCCAAAGATAGTCGCGCCAGAATCAGCTCAAGAACTGAACGAATCTCGGAGACAGTGGGCGGCATTGACAAAAGCAATCAAAGCTAGCGATATGGAGGGTGCGACCGAGGCCAAAAACATTGTTGAGGAGAGGCAGAGGCAGGAGAGGAAGTCGGATGAGGAGCAGGGAACAGTGTTCAAGCCGAGTTTCTTCGAGAAAACAGGAACGGATACTTTCATGCCTCTTCTGGATCTGAAAAAGTGAGAAACTTCCACTATATCAAGTTGGAGCTCTTGTGTTAATTGTTCTCTTTCATAGCTTGCCGAAAGAACCAGTCGAATGTGTCGACGCTATCAAGAAATGGATTTGGGCAAAGGGTTCCTGTCCACTGGATGACGGAGTTGAACCTTCAATCATCAGTGAGAGGATTGAGAAGAATAAGAAGCCTAACGAGATTCCGACGGAAGAGAGTGAGTTCCATAGCTTGTCACCCAGCCTTCTTGTTGCTGACTATTTCTTCCCTTAGTTGCCGTTCCAACAGCACCTGGACCTCCAAAAGAGCCAGTTTCCGAAATTCCACCGCCAGCATAAGCCGTTGTAGCTCTAGCAAATCTCAAAACCCCGTGTTTAACAACTACACTCCTAGATGCTAATTCGTTCATGCCCTACTCTTTAGTTTTCTTGTTTGTATGATATCATGAACTTGCCCTGCTTCGGAAATTTCGCTGCAAGTGGGACCTGTCTCATGGTAATTAGCGCAGATGCCGTCCTCGTACCGACAACGACAGCCAGTTGGCCACGGTACCTCCAAAAATTGGTCCTAATCTTGTCAAACTTTCCTGATGGCTTCTCAGGATGACATCAATCAGGTCATTGCTGTGAGTTGAGACCAGCAGGCTGCGTTGCTTCTAAAAGCTCACTTCGTGCCTCATTCCACTCGTCAACGCCTGGTGGGTACCTGTTTCTTCCTACAGATCATACTTCAGATGTACTCGCCAGAAGTATCAGCTCAGCCTCTAGTGCAGAAGGAGATCACTTTCCAGTTAGCTCAGATAGACAAAAAAGACGAAGCTTGGTCGTTGGTTGGACCTATGTTGATGTACCCTGACGTCCACGTCAAGTTCTTTGGAGCCAACACTTGCAGTATCAAAATAACAAGAGACCTGTATGTCTAGGGTGTTGTTACTATTCTGTCGGATCTTTAGCTGATAATCTGGTTGTGCTCTTTTTTTCCCTGAATCAAAGCGCAACACTTCCACTAGAATCCATACAAACCTTGCTGTCTTCATTGATAGGATGGACGATTCAGTTGTCTCAGATACCTCACGGTCCAGAAATTTCACAAGCAGTTATCCGGAAGCTGTTCGTCTGCATCACACATCTCATTATCCACCTTTCTCCAGCCGAATTTCCAACTCCACTGAAAACAATCACATCCCAATTTAACCAAGGGGGAGTTAGCACGAGTAATCTGTTAGAATTTTGGAAGATTTTCATAGAAGAGATTAATCAGTATCCATTCGCTGGTACGAAGAAGAAGCTACTGGACATCTCTTTGAGGGAGGATTCTGGGGCGGTTGTTGGCTTCATAACTTCTATTTTGACCCAAAGTCAGGATGCGAAGGAGTGCACTGCTGCCTTTCAGTGTCTTCAGGCTTGGATTGTTTGGGGTCTAACGGCAGAGTAAGTTTCTGTGTCTTGCTACGCCAGTTAGCACAATCCAGAACTCACACCTCCCTCATTCAAAGTCAACTATCACCGCTACTGCCTATATTCTTCAATCTTCTATCCAGTCCCCAATCATTTATACCGGCGGCAACCACGATAGAGGAAGTTCTTACCAACTCGTGCCTACGAGATGGGAAAGGTATCAAGATACTCACTGAACCCCTCTTGCAGTGGTTGTACACGACGGGTAAAGGCCTGGCAGAGAGTGCATTCACGAACGGATTTCAAAGTACGTATATTCCTTTCACCCAACCCAAATCATATCAACTGATCAACATGCGACTCTATCGTTCAGACGGCGGCGAAGACGATTCGTACGTTGCGCTGTGTAAACTTCTAGTGGCCCTTGGAGAACATTCAACAGAGTTCATAGCTAAGGAGATTGAACGTGAAGACGTCCAAAACTTCATTTCCCTCATGCTTGGCTTCACGGGCCTAAACGGATCATTCGGTGACGATGAAGAAATTTCGGATGTGAGTTTCTCATTGTGATCATTACCAACATTAAATCATGACTAACTCAAACAAAAAAATTTCCACTAGGTCTGCTTACCCTTTTGGTCACTCCTTCAAGAAGCTCTTACCGACTCCCCTCACTCCAGTTCTCCGACAGGTCAATCATGGGGTGTTGCGAAGAGCATCTTCTCTGAACTTGTCAAACGCTTGAGGGCCAAGGTTGTGTTCCCCCAAGCCGCAGACAGGGACTGGATGAAGGATCAGCTTGATAGGTTCATGATTTACAGGAATGATGTAGGGGATGTGTTGGTCACCTCGTGCGTCGTCTCGTCCATGAACACTCTCAGACATCGTCACTGACAGGAAATCCATCATTCAACAGGTTTTACATTCTTCGCGATGATATGCTGCAGTACCTTATTAGTCAGCTTCTCGTTGAGCTAGAAACTGCGTCTTCGTCATCGTATGGGTGGGAGGATGTTGAAGCAACTCTCCACTGCCTCCGCGTTACTCAAGAAGCAGTACCTCATGAGGAAGGTACTTATCTTCAGCAGATATTCTCGCCTAGAGTACTCGATAAGCTTCCAACTGAGGGAACTCACAGAGTCCGGCTTACCGCTGTCAGCTTAGTGGGTGAGTATTCTCTAATCCGTTGTATACTTGACCTGACCCTGACCTCCTTTGAAATACATTTTTGAATTAAGGTGAATATGCTGAATGGTTCAAGTACCATGCTCCTCAAGTTCTTCCCGCAATTGCTTTTATTGTACCCGCACTTTCAGATCCATTCCTGTCGTCAGCAGCAGCGGTAGGGATCAAGCAAATATGCGACATCTGCCGTCTCTCGTTAGTACCACACATCAACGATTTTTCAGCACTCTACGTCAAAGTTCTAGGGAACATCCCGGTCGATGAACAGGGAAGAGTTCTACAAGCCATTTGCAGCGTCATTGAAGCTCTCCCAGCTGAACAGGCTGTTGAACCAATCATCGCCATCATCAATCCAGTACTAGAATCAATCGCTGCAGCAATTCAGTATTCACGGATTTCAGGTTCACATATGGAGTCATCTCGACTTGCGTGCATCGACCAATTGGGTAGCTTGGAAGCGATCGCTAAGGGTTTGACGCCTCAGGACGACGACATCTTCGACTTGGACGAGGAAGAAGACCAATTGAAAAAGGAAACGAATGAAGCCGTTAGAATGGATTCTCGTCTCGTGGATATTCGAGATAGAATGACTGCTAGTATAAGTAGCATCACTGAGTTGTACTCGGGTGATGCGATGGTTGCCGACGTGAGTTCATCATATTCGTTCCTATGGGTGTTGCCCATCCTTATGCATGGCTTGTCATCTCAAAGGGGTTGAGCAGATTCCTCAAAGCTATGACTTCGTCCACAACCTCGCCAACTCTTACGTCACTCTCACCCGTTCCACTCCTCACTCTCGTGGTTGGCGCCGGAGAAAGGAGCATGAATTCTATCTGGCTGGGATTAGCTGAGACGCTGGTCAATAGACTTGCGCCACCACCTAGTTTACTTACTGTTAAGCATGATGGGCCAGTGCAAGGGACCAACAGTGTAGAATTCGCCGTGGTGAAGGACGCTGCTCATCGACTTATCGCAGCTACCAGTGCGATATTTGGCCAAGATTTCACGTTGCACGAGATGACCGAAGTATGTGATAAGCTCACAATCCCTGATTCTGTAAAAGTTTTAGCTAACCATTTCACCTTTTTAGCGCCCTGACTTGGTGGAATACTTTTTCAAGTTCTGCGCAACCGTAAGAGATTTGATTTTAGATTCCGTGTCGTCGGCTTGCTCAAATTAACGCTTCTGGTTCTGTGAAGGTTACTGAACGCTTCCCAACTGCACTAGTAGATTACGACATTCAAGTTCTCGACACAGCCATGAACCTAGCTCTCCGAGCGCTGGCTCTTCAGCACAGATACTCTGTTCAAGCATCAATAGAGTTCATCACTTCTGTCATCGCTAAGAGTCGAGAACCCGCTCATCTTGCTCAACGTATCAACCCTATCATTGTAAAATACGCTCCTTTAGTTATTTACTCCATCGTGTCTGGCGTTGGCAGGACATCCCCCAGAAGTCTTGTTCCCAATCTCTCGTCCTTACTCGGGACGTTGATTCTAAAGTTTAGAGAGAAATCGGTGAGCTGTCGAAAGTTTATTGCTGTTCTGAACCAGCATCGCTCATGTTTCATTTTGACACCAGGCTGTTTGGCTAGCAGAGACGTTAGCGCAAGACGGCTTTCCAGACCCTCGTTCTGCCGCCGCTGACAAACAGAAGTTCAAAGAAGCTGTTCTGAGGTGAGCCTTGGAAAGATGAATTCTATGCTATTTTGTTATACTGATTATTTGCTGTGACTACCTTTCCGTGTCAAGGGCCAGCAATATCAAGCTCATTAGAGAAGCAACTAATGAGTTTGCTCTCATTTCAAGAGGTCTATCAGGCACAACTTACGGCAACTCTACTTAAAAGAGACACTTCTCCACTCATCCTGTCCTTTCTCTCTCTCTCCCTCTCCCTCTCTCACTTCCTCTCTCTGTTCTGTCTCTCTCTGTGTCCCCAGAGCTTACATCCCACCCTCCTTCCTGTTGCAACCACCAACCATTGCATTTTATAACCAAGCACTCCCTATACCCTTGAGAATTTTGGATTTGCATTGAAACGTAAATTTTATTATTGTATACATAAATTAAGGATTACATTGGAATACCTCTCAAGACACGATGTATGAAAGCGGCACTTTCCTCCGGTCTGTCCCTTGGGGCCTGAACGAAGAGGATTAGAATTCAAATGACAGTTTTTGTTTATCTTGGTTGTGAGCTCACCATATGACCAGCTCCTATGAGATCGATGTAGGTGAGTCTGCCTGCACACCTTGACTTGGCGCTCTTGGTCTCTCCTACCACCTTTTCATTGACCAACCATGGTCTAAAACCCATTTTCTTGTACTCGTCCTTTCCTGTCCATTCTAGATTCTCCATCCACAGTCTTTGCCCAACGAAATTGCAACCCAGGTCGTTTTTGCCTGCATCGCATGAAGAGTCCGTCGTAAGCACGTTGTAAGAAAACGAATATAGAAATACACCCAGCGTAAGAAAGTAGCTTACCAACTGACACAAAGACATCTATCCCCCTCTCTAGAAGGGCCGCGACATAAAGCCATGTCCTGCCGTTCCTGTCGTGTGATGCAGCAAACCTCAACCACAAGTCCTTGTCGAACCAGTGGTAAGGTCCATCCAATTCGTTGATACCCAAAAAAGATCTTACTTCCGGTAGGTTAAGGTAGTCTGATACATTCGCCAGAGCTGGATAGCACATCCAATCTTCAATGTCGTGTGGACAAAGCTTTGACGTGCTGAAAATTTAAGAGCCGTCCGTCACATCCATACCATCTCAAACAAACAGAAGCAGACTTACTCATAAGCACTTCTACCAGTATCCAGTAGAATCCTAAATATCTGGCTACAAAACTCCAGAGCAGCGCCACAGTTGACTTGATCCAACGTGTCAAGACAGCTTTGTTGCATTTGTGCTTTACATCGAGGTTGAAGTTCGGCGATCTTTGCACAATCTGAGATTGAAAGAACTGGTGAATAGCCCGCTTGCGCGGTGCAGAGGTGGTCTGCGTATCCTTCGATGACAGCGAAGCGATGAGGATCACCTGAGACGCGATGGTTGAGATTATTAGGGTTCTAAGAACGCAATTAGTGCAAGAGTTATTCTCACCGTCTGAAATAACGAGGTTCCTCAAATTGATGGCGGTTCCGCCAGCAGCTACCAGCGCTGCATTCCCATCGTATATTGTGCTCGCAAATACCGGTGCATATCTACCACCATCTGAAGAAAAGGACAGAGGTAAGCAGGTGCTCAAGCAGGAGGAAAACATCATCTTACAGCTCTCAGCGACAAGTGTGAGCTCCCTTCTTTTGAAGCCTCTGAATGTGTGAAAGAAGATTGCCAGGAACTTCTGCAGATCTTGACCGGCTTCTTCTGACGTTCCAACGCTTTGACCATTTCTGCCCTTTGAGAATCCAACATTGATAGGGCTGTCTATGAACAATAAATTGGCAACTTGATTCCAGCTGTGGGGGTTGATGACTGTCGAGTTAATCGTGAGCGGGTGAGATGGCTTGATAGAGCAAGGACCGATCTCAAAGAAGAGACCATGAGCTGATGATTGCTGCAGGACAGAAAAACCAGTTAGAAAGTTTCACAGCAAAAGAAACTAAGAGATGTACGGACACCTGGTCCACCGTTGTGCCAGAGAACAATTGGATCCTCACTGGGTGCTGCACTTCTGCTCTCGAAGAAGTAGAAGAAGAAGTCTCTGCCAAAGCCATCAACATCTAGATATCCTGTCCATGACCTTACTGATGGGTCACACCACCCTGAGGTGTCTCTGATACGGATAGAGTGATGCTGAACACGAAAGTGATGTTAGAAACCTAGGTGTTGCTAGTAGTAGGAAAAACTCACAGTGTACTCATCGACCTGCAGTCTGAAGAATTCCCCCCCAGACACATCTTCTAAGGTGAAACCCGCGTTAGACAGAGACGACTCTCTGAGTGACGTACTCAGGACCTTCGTCGATTCAGCGGAGTGCTGCGATTCAACCTCAGAATCACTGGAAACGAGCTGAATTGCCCTCATTGCAGCAGCAGCACGCAGAAAACCCAACAGACGCATGGAGAAGTGACTTTGGGAGATAGGTATAGTAATTATCGATCTAAGGATTCAAGAAGGGCTCATGAGTTTAGCGAGCTCGTCCTTCGCAGCAGAACCATGCAGCTCACTTATATTTCTGCTAGTACATCACACTGTTAAAGCGGTACCGGGTACCGTTAACTCATTTCCCACAATACAGTTAAGGGAAAGTGACGGATATTGAAGACGTAGTTGGTGCGTTCTCCTCGCGCTTGCCCACTAAATGCCACCTGCGCAAGAGTAGATGATCTAAATTACTTCTAGCTCCAGGATTACCACATTCCCATCCCCGTTTGGGACAAGATTCCATATCGTCCCTCCGATATTCTCCGCCTGTCCTTCTGCCTTCCACTCAGCTTTGATGCCCTCCTCGATGCACAAGTCTACGAATCGCTGGACCGTCGACCTTCCGCCTTCACCGTGGAACCCAGAAAGAATATAAGCCTTGTTGGGAGCCAGCGCTTTGAGAGAGCAGATGAGGTCTCTGTGGCCCACCGTACGATATAGGACGTCGGCAGCCAGGATGATACGCCGGTAGTCAGGCGGGGGTGAAGGAATGGGTGGAATGGGTGTTCCCCATACGTGAGGATACACTGTGAACTTGTGTTTGAGTGAATCTGGTATGTTCCTAGTGTAGTTACGTTGGAGCGTTGCGATGATCGAGGGGTCATCATAGTCGGTTGCGAATACTGACGACGGGGACAAGTAGAGGAGCGACAGTATGCCCGGTAGACCAGAGGCAGCACCAAGTTCAACGATTTGCGATTGAGATGGAATGTTGATGATGTTGGAGGGGTTGAGGGTGGAGGAGGAAGAAGACGAAGATGCACCTAGTGACTTGGCCGACAACAACAAGTACGACAGGAACAGTGACGCCGGCCAAACTGTTAATTATAGAATTATAGAAGAGTAGAACAAGTATCAACAAGAATTCGTAGACTCGCAAGGGATCTGGTTTTGCTTACTATGTCCAGCTTGACCAAAAGTGTTCTTGGGATCAGGACTGCTCAACGACAGCAAGATTTCTCTGGGCAGAATAGCCCCCCTTCCATCCTGGATATGTAGCTTATATACTTCCTCTGGAATCGTGTAAGTCCAATTTGAGCCAGGCGAAGAGAAGTTGATGATGGGGGTGTTGAAGAGCAGGGGTAAAGAGAATTCAAAAAAATCCTCAGTCTCTTCATTCTGCTCCTTCGAGTCTGTGGAATCAGCTTCAATTCCAGTCGAGTTCTTTTTCTGCCGTGAGCTTGTCGACATTATTGTTATTCGACTGATGCTGTCGGCGGCGAAATAAATTAAGTGCTCGTTCCAGCAGCCAACAACAGCTGTCAAGTATATTTCCTAAGGCGATATAAATCGACCGTTCCGCTGAGAGTAGAGTCTACGGATACTGGGCAGAATGGCTGGGGAGACAGCGACGAAGAAGAATTCCAAGCAGCAGGGGTTGATGCATCCTCCTCCAGTTCCTTCATCCAGAGCTTCAGCCTCGCCCAATGGCAAACCACTCAAGAAGATGAGCACTCTGATCTCTGTGAGTACTGACGAATGATCTCTTGTGAATTGGATAGGTGCTCTATTGCTAAAACGACCAAGTTCTGTCCATGCTTGCTTAGTTCGGATTCTCAGCTTTAAGCTCTGCAACGCCAGCCTCAACTTCGAGCTCAACAGCATCATCGAAGCAAGCAACAAAGAACTCTCTAAAACGTAAAGTAGAAGTCATCGAACTCGAGGATTCGGACGTTGATTCAGACGATTCAGTCCAAGAAGTAGCTTCCCTGAAGCCTGGTTCGTCGAGCAAAATCAAACCCAGCAATAGTTCTTCTGGTGAGAAAGGAAAGGGTGTTGCTAGGTTTGAAGAAGATGTTTCTGAAGATGAAATTCCTCGTAAGTTGATCCCCGTCTTTAATATGAAGCTGCGCCATTCAGACTCTGATTTCGTTTACACTAGGTGTTTCCAACTTATGGACAGACATGTTTCAGCCAAAGACCACTGTTAGTGACTTCTTGTCGTGCGTGTCTATAGTCTAGCCTGACTTTGAGTTTCACGGGCGCTACTCCGTCCACAGGCTGATCTTGCAGTACACAAGCGCAAGATCTCGGATGTCAAAGAATGGCTCGTTGAGGCTCTGGACCTGTCGGAGAACCCCAATGCTCAAACTCACACTCTTAAGAAGTACCGTGTAGGTTCACTTCCTTAGCTTACCAGATGTCGCACACTGACCATTCATTCGATTGTCATGTTTATCTGATTCAGCGAATCCTCATCCTTTCTGGTCCAGCTGGAACCGGTAAAACAGCCACTGTTCGTGCGCTTTCGAGGGAGCTGGGGTTTGAGATTGTAGAATGGTTGGAAGGCAGCGCTGAATCCAGTTGGTCGACTTGGGGGGAGGCAGGTACGTCATTGCAGGCTGCAACTCCCTTCTTCATTGATTTAATGTATTTTTTCATGTTTCATGTCACAGGAAGGGATAATCCTTTATCCAGCATATCATCGTTCCTCAGTCGACACGCGTATCCATCTCTTCAAATGCCCAACTCTCCGTCATCTGCCGCTTCTTCTTCTTCTTCCTCCTCATCTGTCAAACCTGTCACATACAAAAAGAAAATACTTCTTTTGGAGGAACTGCCATACTTGCACAGTTCTGATCTAAAAAAGGCATTCACGGATCTTCTTCTCGACTTTGCACAATCAACGACCGTCAGCTCCTCAGAACAAAAATCTCCCTTGATCATCATCGTTTCCGATCGAGGACAGAGTGGGAGAGCTGAAGAGAGTTTCATGACTTCAACAAATTTGTCCGGAGATGGGAGTTGGAGGGAGGCTGTGGGCAAAGAGGTCGGTGACGGACCTTACACGAGAATTATTCCCTTCAACCCTATTGCACCCACAATCATGACCAAAGCGCTCAATTCCATCATTGCCGAGGCTTTCAAATCAGTACCGATAACAAAATCCAAGTCGAAATCAAAGAAGTCATTTGTTCCGTCGACGAAACCGAGTACGGAAGCGGTGGAAGTCATTGTGCATAACAGTAATGGAGATATCAGATCGGCTATCAATGCACTTCAATTCTTGTCTAAATCTCAGATTGATGAGTCGATCTCCTCATCCCAGCCAGAGCTCAAGGGAAGGAAGACTGGGAAGGGTAGTAGAGGGGGAAAGGGTGGTAAGAAGGGCGGGAAGGAAATGAGAGCCTTGTCAGTGTTCCGTTTCAATCTCTCGAGGGAAGTCTAACCTGACAACTGACTCTACTGGTGTTCTCAGACTTGAAGCGATGACAAGACGGGAACAGAGTTTGGCTCTATTCCATGCCCTGGGAAGGGTCCTGTACAACAAAAGTCAGAGCCAGCTTTACTGTCGAGAAACTGTTGGAAGTAATTCTGATCGTTCAATTTATTTGAGCAGGAGTTGGAGATCCAACAGACGATGACACAGATGAAACGCCCCTCAGTCCTATCGAACAAATTGCTCTTCCTGATCACCTTCTCGACTTCAAACGACGAGAATCTCGAGTCAACATATTGGTACGTACTGCGCTTAGAGCAAATAGATGTTACACTGACTTTTTTATGACTGAACGATGTTAGTCCCTCTTTGGTGATACTCCGGTGGATAACTCACTGTTCAACCTTTACCTTCACCAAAACTACCCTGGCTTTTCAACTGAAATTGACGAATGCTTTGCTGCTGCCGACTCATTTAGCTACAGTGACAGTATGCGTACTGACGATGATATCGTATGTCTATCCGCCGTTCTTGTGACGATGCTTTTGACTCCATTCTGACAAGTCTACTGCGGTTGTTTTGATTTTTGTCTTCAGTGGCAGTCCTCAGCGACAGCTATCGAGTACGGGTTCAATTTGACAGTCAGAGGCCTGCTCATGGGTCTTCCAACTCCGGTCCCTAGAAATGGACAGAAGATGTTTAAACCTGAATGGTTTGAGAGATTGAAGAAGATGAGGCAAAATGAAGAGAGGTTGAACGATGTTGGCGCTTGGTGCGCTGGAAACGGAATTGGCATGGCCAGTGGAGGTGAAAGCTCAGCCTTTTGGTATCTGGAGCTTATTCAATCTTCGCTGACTTTCTATCATCTATCTTCACAGGCCAACTCTCGCGATTTGCGCTGGCGTCAGACGTGATTCCTCTCCTTCACAAACTGCCAACTCCGCTCAAGCTTCGTCAATCTTCAGCTAGTGTAGGGGTTCTGAAATTTGTCGAGTCTGGTCATTTGGAAATACTCAATGACAAGGATGTTGCTGGTCCAGATGAAGAGCAAGATCTCGTTGTGGCTGATGAGAATGGCATGGATCCTGGGCTCGGAAGGCTGGCTTTGGAGGATGATGACAATGAACAAGAAGCGATCTCATTTTTGCTAGATGATGATATCGACGATTTCTAAATCAGTTTTGTCACGCTGCACCTTTGCCGTTCCGTGCTGGAAATTTCGTTCGCAAAAAAAAAAATCGGCGACCTTTCGAAGTTCGAGCACTTTCTTGATCACAAACCAAAACAGTCTCAATCTTACTCCCTCCCTATCAATCAATTCGGCCATGTTCTCCAAGACAGCTCTCCGTTCACTGTCGTCGACAGGTCCAGTCGCTCGACAGTTAGCTCGTTCAACCCCAGTTATGCTCGCACGAC
The DNA here is from genome assembly GCA_014825775.1 of Krasilnikovozyma curviuscula. NCBI lineage: Eukaryota > Fungi > Basidiomycota > Tremellomycetes > Cystofilobasidiales > Mrakiaceae > Krasilnikovozyma > Krasilnikovozyma curviuscula. The sequence goes on from MVAQ01000056.1 coordinate 28,827, forward strand.
CAGCAGCTGCTCACCTCCCAGCATCATCAGCATTATTATCCAGATCATTCTTTGGCTCTTCTTCTAAGACTGCTGAAGAGACGAAAGCTGAATCAACGTCGACGAAAGCTGAGGCAGAACCTGCAGAAGGAGCTGAAGGAGCAAAGGCTGCTGAAGGGGGTGCTTCTGATAGCAGGATAGCAGAGCTGGAGAAGGCTCTGGAAGAGGAAAAGAAGAAGTCTGCGGAGTACATGGTAAATCTTGAGCCTTTCTTGCCCTTGGATTATGGTGTCTACTCGTCATCATGTCAGGAGAAAAAAAAAAATCCAAACAATATTCCTTTTTACAACTATCCTGCCTCGTTCTTCGTACTTAAGCTGACCATTACTCACCTGTGTTCTTCCAGAGTAAACTCAAGTACATGGCTGCCGACATGAGAAACGCTGAGCAAATAGCTGCTCGAGAAAAGGCCAAAACCAAGGAATACGCCATTGAAAAGTTCGCTAAGGACCTTCTTGCAACTATCGACATCCTCACCCTTGCTCTCACTCACTCTCCCCAGCCGCCGCATGATAACGCTGACCTGAAGACGCTGTACGAAGGTGTCGACATGACGAAGAAAGGTCTGTTAGACACTCTGGGAAGACACGGGGTAACACCCATCGAGCCTATGGGAGAGAAGTTTGATCCAAATCTTCACGAAGCACTTTTCATGGCTCCTGTGGAAGGCAAGGAGGTTGGAACCATCATGTCGGTCAGCCAGCTAGGTTACAAAATGAAGGACAGGACCCTCAGAGCGGCGCAGGTTGGAGTTGTAAGTGCTGCTCTCTTTACTCTGTTTGGTATCAGATCTGTTGTGTTTCACCATTTTTGCTGACCATTTGAAATTTTGATATCCTACGCTGGCTAGGTTCGTGCGCCATAACAGAACGTTGGGAGGAGGAAGTACAAAACTTAGAAAATCTAATTGGTGATCGCAACCGGTTGTTTCAATAATGTAGAACAAATGTATCATTAATTCTCACTCTTCCAAAACTGCACAATGGCATCTTAAACGGAAGAACAACCTCGCTGCACCACACTTGCGGGCTGCCATCATCCGCTATACCTCCTTTCCTCCTTCCCTCGTCTGCGTCCTTGCTGATGTGCATGATCCTTCATCCTTCTGATGATTTGGTGTTCTTTGCGATTCGTCCTTACTTGCGGGCTTATTTCCAAATTTTCCCGTCCATGTGCACTCTGAAACGAAGGAGGTGGCTCAGGTCACGTCCGCCAATCAAAGTAAATTGATCATTTACTTGCCAACTTTCAACCAGTCGTGTTCCAATTTCCATTCATTACATTTTGACTTCTCTCATTTCCTTCGTTTCCAGCTACATATAAAGGGTCAGAAGCCTCCCGGTCTCGAAGGCTCCTCCGCTGCTCGTCCTGTTCCCCACCGCCGACCCTTTCCACCTTGTTGCAGGGCTTTTCCCGTCACACTCCTTTCATTATGAAGGCCTTGTTCCTTTCTTATCTTCTACTTGGGTTCTCTCGACTGCTTCTGGGTGTTGAAGCTGCGTCGTACGTGATTGCTATTCAGTTTGCTTAAGGTTCGAAGCTATTTGACATCAAATCTGCATCACTTTTCTTTCGTTAGAGCGGCTACCATTACTATCCCGCTCAACAGAGATCCGGCAGCTGCACTATTGTCTCCTGTCGAGTCATTGGTGCTTACTCTTCTGCGATGGGCCATCCCTCTCTCTACGCAGCAGCAGAGAGTTCGACGCGGTCTGTTGGGTAACGTGCTCTCAGGGGTCGGTAGCACAGTTGGATCTCTCCTCGACACGGTGGGTAATGTCGTTGGAAACCTTATTGGTGACTTAGGATTCGGCGGAGAGGTCCTCCAGCCACACGGTGGGATCGGTACAGTCGAGGTACGTTGAACTCGGCTCTTTGACGCGCTCTCTGAACCGCCCTGACACCTTTTGTGTCGTCGTAGTGGTACGGTACATTGTCTTTTGGAACACCTTCTCAGTCTGTAGCTGTCAACTTCGATACTGGCTCAGCGGATCTCTGGATGTTTGGTCCCACCTGTTCAACGTGTTCACTCTCCAACCACTCCTTCTTCGACCCCACCAAATCGTCCACTTCCAAGTCTCTTAGCGCGTCCTGGAACATCACCTATGCTGACGGCTCTTTTGCATCTGGCCCCCTCTACTCGGACAACGCTGACAATACCGCTGACAACGGCGGCGCGTCCATTGTGTCACCAGCTCTTCAGATGGCAGTTGTCAACGTCGCCAAAGGATTCACCCAGTTCAAACCAAGTGGCCTGATTGGACTTGGGCAGAAAGGACTCACTTCCTCCCAGCTTGGTCCGCATCTCGGTCTTCTCGAGAGCTTGGTTCAGAGAAATCAAATCGCTCAGCCTCTGATGTCTGTCAGACTCGTCAAGGACTCGCCGTCACTTGCGTTGTTCACAGAACAGACCGGAGCGGGGGAAGTTGTGTTGGGAGGTATTCAATCTCAGTGGATTGTAGGTGGACAGGCTGCACTGAGTTGGGCAGCAGTGACCAGTTCCAACTACTGGTGAGGAAACTCTTTAGGTTTCATATCCCCTGCCTCCACTTCTACTTTTGCTAAAATCTCTTCTCCTTGCATTAGGGGAGTCCCATTGAGTGGTGTTAAGGTGGGGGGCACCACCATATCTCCAAGCTCTGCAGACTACAGCACTCAGCGCGTCATCATCGATACTGGAGTGAGTGTTTTCCAATTGTTCTCAGAGTGCCCTCGCTCACCTTTCTTCAAATGGATAGACCACTCTCATTCTCACTTCCGACAGCCTAGCTGCCTCAATTCATGCTCTCATTCCTGGATCGGCTTTCAATCCAGCTGGATATTGGACCATCCCGTGCCTTTCCTTCTACCCCGCATCACCCAACGTCTTTTTCAACATAGCTGGTTCTACTTTTGGTATTCCAATCGAATACATCGCATGGAAAGTCGATTCAAGTGGAAGCGGCAGCCAGTGCATATCCGGAATCCAGGTTCGTAGCGCTGTTTTTGTTTTTAATATCCGCCGCTTCCAGAGAATATGCTCCTGACAAGGCAGTACACGTTGAATGATTTAATTAGGGTGGAGTTCCTTCTTTTACTGTCCTTGGTGGGATGTTCATCAAGTTCCACTACGTGGTCTTTGAGTACACGACCAGTGGGCTATTAGTCGGAGTTGGCAATCGTACAGACGAGCTCCCTATTCTATGATTGAAACGAACAGCATCCCTTCTTTCTTGGACTCAGTAATCTTGTAATACTAATTACGACGAGAACGGTTATGTACTACCATACGATGTTATAAGACAATCTCAGTCCATTCCAGCGACCTAGCAAGTTCCTTAATCGACCAGTAGCTTTGAGCTAAGGAGTAGTTCTTTTCCGTCATTTAATGATCTCCATGTGATCTGTCAATTTTCAGCAAAAGCTGCTTCGATTGCCACTCGATGGAGGACAAGGATTTCCGAGGGCTTGGACAGACCACCACCATCCAAATCGCCTTCAAAAAAGTTTTCGAGTTGTTATAAGTAAGCTCCAATCTATCCTTAAATTTGATCTTGAGCTGATGAGGAGTCCGTACCTTAGCTGCCTGTACGGCAATTTAGCACTGAGAACTAGTTTGGGATATCTCTCTACAACACCTTGCATTCGATTGGCACGAAAGTAATTGGCCTCATTGATACTCTCGTATGGAAGACGTTGTATACCACTCTTCTGAACTCAGTACTCCAACCGTCAGCGCCAGCAACGGCTCGATCCGTTCGGAGTCACCACCTCTGCCCAAACTCACTCTGACGAATTCGCACGGTAAAGAACGCCAGGTCCCGCCGATGCTCTCGAGGGAGGAGAAGCTGCAGAGGTTTGTTGGTGACATCGATCTTGAAGAGGAGGATGAACCAATATTGAGGCCCAGGTAAGATCGATTCTCATTGCAATGCAGTTAAATGGAGGGGTGTGGAGTGAAAAAGAGCGCATATCGGAATATTACTAACAAGATTGGCTACTTCTGTGTGATATTATAGTGAACAGAGGTTTGTTCTTTTCCCAATCAAGTACTCAGAGGTAAGTCCATCACCTGGACCGGCGTCCCTCGCGAAGCTGTACTTGCCTGTGAATTGACTTGCCCATTAATGGCGCTTGGAACACAGATTTGGCAAGCCTATAAGAAAGCAGAAGCTTCTTTCTGGACTGCAGAAGAGATGGATTTGGGAAAGGATATGTTTGATTGGGAAGGCAGGCTGAACGACGACGAGGTTAGTCTTCCTCGCTTAGTCTGCTCCTTTCTCTTTCAACTTGTTTGTGTCTCATCTAGCTCATCAATCTTCCTCTTTAATCCAACCAGAGATATTTCATCAAACACGTTCTAGCGTTCTTTGCTGCTAGTGACGGAATTGTGAACGAGAATCTGGTGGAGAGGTTTTCGTCGGAAGTTCAGAGTGCAGAAGCCAGATGTTTCTACGGATTTCAGATCATGATGGTGAGCTTCTCTTTTTAGGCTTTGCGTTGAGTACTCCAAATGGTCATTGTACTATTGCTTGTGATCGACGGCCGCAGAAGCTTACCCTGTCGTATTTCTACCTTATGCCTCAGGAAAACATACATTCTGAAGCATACTCATTACTTATAGACACCTATGTGTCTGATCCTACTGAACGAACACATCTGTTCTCTGCTATCGACACCAGTACGTTCACAATTTACATTTTTAGTTCGAAGACAAATGCCGAAGACTCAACAACTATTTTTTTGATGATTACATTAGTTCCTTGTATACGAAAAAAAGCTTTATGGGCTCTCAAGTGGATTTCAAGCGAAACTTCGACATTCGCAGAGCGACTCGTTGCATTCAGTGCGGTAGAGGGTATCTTCTTCTCTGGCTCATTTGCTTCCATTTTCTGGCTGAAGAAGAGGGGCCTTATGCCTGGTTTGACGTACTCAAATGAGCTGATATCTCGAGATGAAGGTCTACATACCGACTGTGAGTTACCTCTTGCTCTGCTGTAATAAAATTGTGGATTCCGAGACTGACACACATCTTTGTTAAAGTTGCGTGTCTTTTGTTCCACCATCTGAAAAGGAGGCCGCATCCTGATATAATTGCTCAAATCATCGTTGAAGCCGTCGAATTGGAAAAGGAGTTCTTGAGTGACGCTTTACCAGTGTCTCTCATCGGCGTGAGTGATAGATTGACTCACTGTTCCCGCAAAATATCTCGACCCCGTCTAATTGCCCGTCCGATTGCTGAATTTCAGATGAACATAAATCTCATGTCACAGTATATCGAGTTCGTTGCCGATCGTCTGCTGATTGCCCTCGGAAATAAAAAAATCTGGGGCACGCCGAATCCTTTCGACTTCATGGATCTGATCTCACTGGCAGGAAAGACAAACGTAATTACCATTTCTTCTTCATATCCCTTTTGTAACTGATATCTGATCGCGTTCTTCCGCCAGTTCTTTGAAAAGAGAGTATCAGACTACGCAAAATCCGGCGTTAACCAATCTGTGCACGAAGGCATCTCGCACAATCCACATACAGCTAGAACGTTCACCCTAGATGAAGACTTCTAAAAAGGTCCAATCTACATATCTTTCTTGGCTACCAGATGCCCCCACATCCCTCCTGTACGATTATGCACTCTCCGCTCCTTGCTTGTTCACTACTGTATCTATAGGTGTTGTCTAGATTCCATTCTCTGCTCTATCATCTATGAATAAAAGAAAGAAAGAAAGAAAGAACGATTTCTCTCCAGATTCTAAACAAAGCTGTCTTTCACTCCTTCCTGTCAACCGATGGACATGTGTATGATGGATGGATTGAGAGAACCGCCAGGTGCAGTCTCTAGCACTAGACACCTGCGTCAGCGAATATCCTTTTCAAACATCGCCATCTGGTGGTTCTCCTTCTCACTGGACACCTAAAACTAAGGTAATAAAAAACCTGTGTCAGAACCCCAGTAAGATGCCTGGCCACGTCGATTGCTTTGGCTGGCAGCAACCGAGCCGTAGTGAGCCGCTCAGTATTGCGCTGCCGCACGAACGGCTTTTCAAGATCCTCGCTATTCAATTGTTGAGGAACAAGGGGGGATAATACCTCAGTAATACACTTGCTTCTGCCTTTGCACTATCTTTTATAGAGTAAGAGAAGAGCTGAAAGTCGGGCTTTTAATTCTCAACTGTTGGTAGCTGTATCACGAAAACAAGGGTTTGTGCTACTCCCCCTTGCCCTGTTGTCTTCTTTTCAACCGCTCGAAGGACACTAGGAATGCTGGCAGCATCCAAGACTCTGGGTATCAAGGTGGTCCAAAGCAGTCCCTCCTTTCACGTGTCCAACTCTATTTGGACGCGGCACTCGTGAGATGGCCCCGTCGTTGAACTTGGTTCCAAGGGGCTTGACCATCACACTTGGCAATCTCCAGTGCTCCTGTCTGGATCTGGGCTGTGACTGCTGCCATCTGCAGACGGTCCCTCTATCCTCTGCGATTTGTTTACATCGTCCAAAGCTGTGGGGCGAGAGTACAATCAGTTGAAAAGTCCTTCGTGAGAAAAACCTGCCTCAGCCCTCGACTCACCTTCTCATTCAGAAGATGGTACGTCTCTCGAAGGCGTGAGTGCCGCGTCAGTCGGAAATAATAAAGTTTTGTCGAGTGCGATCGAGGAGAAAGTCTCATGACGTTGCCTTTGCTTCCAACTTTCACCCCCTCATCCAATTTTTGTCCTCATCGCTCCCTTCAACATGGTCAAACAAGCCTCGATACCAACAAAGGAGGATTCGACTGTCAGACGTTCCCATTTCTCGCCTGACAAGCTCCTTAAGATCCCAGTCGAGGGCGTCGAGACCGTCTACGATGTTTGGCCTTACATGGCCAAGCTGTACGGCGACAAAAAGTGTGCTGGTTACAGAGACGTTGTCAAGGTAGTCGAGGAGGAGAAGACGATCAAGAAGGACGGGGAGGATGTCAAGAAGACGTGGAAGTAGTGAGTGTCCCACGTCCCATCGTGCCCCAACAGACTCGCCGGAACGCAACTGACGTTTGCTCGTCCTCCCAAAAGCTTCGAGATGACCCCTTATAAGTACCTGACGTACGAGCAGATGTTCAAGAAGATCAACGATGTCGCTTCAGGTCTCCGTCATCTGGGTGTCGAGGAGAAGGGCCGAGTGGGAATCTACGCTGACACTGCTGTAAGTTTCTTGGGTTTCCATTTTCATTCCGCACCGTTGTTACGCCAACGTCACCGAATCGAATTTACTAACTGAAAACACAATGCATTTTGTTTTGATACGTTGATTTAACGCGTTATCTAGGTTAACTGGCAGATGTAAGTTTAGAAACGGTATCAAAATTGGGTGTCGTTGCTGCAGCTGACGAATTTTGGATTTCTCCTCGTCTTCGTCTCCTCAGTTTCGCTAACGGTGCCACCAGAGCGTTAGGTGAGTTGTCCTGGAGATTGAACGAGTGGGACAATTCCTGACCTAGCTTGCTTGTGTCTTTCAGCTTGCTTGACCACTTCATACCCAACTCTTGGGCCAGTCGGCCTTGCACAATCCGTCACCGAACCCGATGTCTCAGCAATGTTCACCAACGGTGCTCTTTTGAAGACGCTCTGGGAGATGCTTAAAGCGGGTGAAGATGACACAGATGGAAGCAACAAAGAAGGTGGTGGAAAGCTGATGAAGATTGTCGTTTACGACGGCGAATGTAAAAATAAGGTGAGCTTCAATCTGCATCATCGCTGTTGAAGTCGAAATAGATATTCATTTCTGACCATTCTTTATTTTGGTTGCCGTAGTCTCTCTTGGATAACCTGAAATCTCTTTTGGAGTCTAGAGGCGGAGCCTTGCTCACGTTTGACGAGCTCCTCAAAGTTGGATCTGAAAACCCAGGCGACTTCTCCAAGAGACCCGATCCTGAAGATCTGTTCTGTATCATGTATACTTCTGGATCTTCCGGTACACCAAAAGGTGTCATGTTAACTCATAACAACATCATCTCCTCCCGTAAGTAGTGTAGTCTTAACCTCATTAAGACACGCGAAACGCCAAAAAATACAAAGCTCTGACTTGTCTCGTCTATTGGTAGTTGCTGGAACCACCGTCCTTCTGAAAGATGTGGTCAAGCCAGGAATTGACACTTTCTTGGCGTTCTTACCTCTGTCCCATATCCTCGAGATGTTGGTCGAGTTGACTTTCTACTTCATGAGTAAGTCGCAATTGATTCTAGCAATGTTTTCATTTACTTACGTCAGCGCGTTTCCAGACCTCTGCATTGGTTACGGTACCGTCAAGACCCTTACCGACGCCTCTGTCAGAAACTGTGAAGGTGATCTCAAGGCGTACAAGCCATCAATTATTGTGGGTGTGCCAGCCGTCTTTGAAACCATCAGAAAGGGTATTATGACCAACATCAACAAGAGCGGAGCTGTCAAGAAGAACTTGTTCGACTTCGCTTTCATGATGAAGAGGATGGGTGTTCCTATCATGAGCGGTATGGCAGACAGAGTTGTTTTCAGCAAGGTAAGTACAAGCATTGCTCAAGCTTGTGGTTTTGATGAGATCCCCTTGCTCATGTCTTCGTTGCAATCCAGGTCAAGGAGCAGACTGGTGGTAAACTCAGAATTGCGATGAACGGTGGATCTGGTATCTCGAAAGCCACCCAGGAGTTCTTAAACAACGTCCTGCTTGTCTTGCTGCAAGGTTACGGTCTTACCGAAACCTGCGGTATGTGTACCGTTTTGACGTGAGTATAATATGCTGATGTCGGTGTGACCTCTCGCCGTCGCTGACCATTTTCCTTCGTCGCACAACTCAGACCTGAATTCTACTCCTACCAGTCTGTTGGTGTACCCGTACCATCGATCGAAATCAAGCTTCTTGACTACCCTGATGCTGGGTACTTGACGACCAACAAGCTTCCACAGGGTGAGGTTCTGTTGAGAGGTGGTTCTGTCACCAAAGGTTACTTTAAGAGACCAGATTTGGATGAGGAGGTGAGTTTTTGGCGTTTATCGTCATATTTTCTCTATGTATTCAAATCTCTTCTCTTTCTATAGGCTTTCAAAGATGGGTGGTTCCGAACTGGTGATATCGGTCAATGGAATGCCAACGGTACATTGACTTTGATTGATCGAATCAAAAACTTGGTCAAGTTGAGCTCTGGAGAATACGTCGCTCTTGAAAAGTAAGCTTTCAGATCACAGCCGGCCTACACAATCTCTCAATGTGACAACTGATATTTTTTCCGTGGCCGACTCAGACTCGAATCGGCATACAAAACCTCTGACTTCCTTGCCAACATCTGTGTCTATGCAGACGGAGACTGTACAAAGCCAATGGCCATGGTCACTCTGCACGAAGCCAACTTGAAGCACTTTTTACAGACTCAAAACATCCCTGCCGATGGCGATTTAGAAGATTTGGCCAAAAATGACAAGGTCAAGAGTGCGGTCTTGAAGGCTATGCTTGAGGTCGGTTCGAAGGGTGGTCTGAAGGGTCCTGAGATGCTGAGTACTATCTTCGTCGATGGTGGTGAATGGACTGTATGTTATGCTCTATCGCCCTTTTCGTCTCGTCCCTCCAACTAATCCAATGTGTTTTCGCAGCCTGAGTCTGGTTTGTTGACTGCCGCTCAGAAATTGAACCGATCCCAGATCAAGAAGAAGTTTGAAAAGCAAATTGAAGAGGAAAAGAAGAAACAATCTGGCTAAACGCTTTTTGGGTATCAACTCTTTGTGATTGAATTAGTCTCTGTGTCGGCTTAGCCATTCTATGTAGCCTTTCTTGTCTTCAGCTTCACTCTACTTTCTGTTCATTTCGACTAGAATCAAGTCGTCATTTGTATATACCCAACCATGATCAATACACACCCTACTTACTAATATGGATTTGCAGAGTCTCTTGTGGTCGTCTTCTTGGTGGAAAGCGACGGAACAGATGTTGAGCTTCAAAATTTTTATAAGAAACCCCCCAAATTGCTTCTCATGTTCAGCTTGCATGGAAAAAGCTCTTCCCAAGATGGTCTATTCGAACTCTATGCCTACTCTTCCATGTCACCACCACCATTCTGCTCATCCCAATCTTCCCACTCTTCTTTCGCAATCTCCTCATCTCCGGCTTCTTCGTCTTCTTCCTCATTTGGTCCAATGGCAGCTCTGATACCAGCAGCGTCGAGTTGAGAGATAAGTTCTTGGACGTGCTGCAGGATTTCAGGGTCTGGGTGTTCAGTAGCTACATGAAGCTGCATCAGGAAAAGCAGAAAATTTCAGATAGACGGCCTTTTGATTTTTTGACGTAGACAAATTGAGACATACAGCTTCACACTTCGTCAACACCTCTCTGGCTTCCTCCCAACATTCCACGCGGCCCATCACAGCGCCTGTCACTTCATTCTTCATCTCAGCTTTCGTCTTCAACTCCTGATCTACATCATCCGATCCAGATACTTCACCAGCGGTCCACCAAGCCCATCCTTCTAGGTAAACGCCCTCCACTTCGTCCTCGCCGCCAAACTCGATCTGTTTGTACACTTCCAAGCTCTTCTTGACCTCTCCAAGCTCGAGAAGGATTCGAATAAGGGAGTAGTACGTGGAAGGATCTTTATCTTCCCACGACGATGGTGGAAGGGAGAGGATACGAGCGATCAAGGCTGAGGCATCGCCAGGTTGCTGTTGTGATAGACGGACGGAGGCGAGGGTGAGGAGCGGTTCAGGGTCATTAGGAGTGTGTGTGAGTGCGGTAGACAGGTAGATTTCACAGTTTTGTTCAGCGGAAGGGTCGAAGCTAATTTTTATGGAGAAAAGTGAGAAAGGTCAGCAACGCACTTCCGGGAGTAGGATGAGACGGACGAAGCGCGGCGCACCATAAATCTGTGAGGTAGATCTCTGTCATACCAACCAGGGCCCTAGAGATAAGCTTATGAACATCTTCTTCTCCTTCAATGACTACTGCCCCTCCGTCTTCCTGTTTCCCTTTGCCCTTTGTTGATCTAAGAGCATCTAGTCGGGCTTGGAGCACCTTGATAGCGTTCTCGTAGTGCTGCAGGGATTCTTGAGGAACTGATGAGAGCTGAGCGAGATACAAATGCGGTGGTGCTAGAGGTGGGTGAGGGGGTTGAGTAAGAGCCGTAAAGACCTGTTGCGAAGAACAGGAACAAGTTTCAGCCACACTACTTCCAACAGCCACATATGAGAGACTCACCTGCTGAGCAGCATCAACATTGCCTTCTTCCAGTAAACAGAGACCCGCCAGCTCCAACGCTTCTGTGTTTGACGGTTCAACGGCGAGAATCTGCTGCAGGAAGGGGAGGGCAGTTTCGTACGCCTGCTGGGTGAGGTGAGAATGGGCAGCAGCTACATAGTATGGCGAGTAGATCAGTATCAGTATAGCATTCTTGTCTGAGTGCAGCTGATTGAGATCTCACTCACCTAACAGCTCTGGTACTGACTGCTGTGTTGATGTCGAAGGTGCCGCTGGAGTAGCTGCTGAAGCTGCTGCTCTGACTTTGCGGTTCTTGTTGCTGGTTCTACCCATTGCACACGAGATCTTTACTTTTCTTAGTTATGATTTGCTTAAGATTCTGCGACGCAGCTTCTGGAATGGTAGCCTGCACAAGAAATCCATCAAGTTGCGTTGCGACTTGTCAGAAAAAATTTAGAAAAGATTTCGTGTTTATTTTTTCATCACGACAAAGCTCACATCCAAACTGACAGAAAGAATTGAATAAGCTCCAGGATTCCATAGGTACTACTCTTGCTCAAGCTGAATTTACTTTCAATTTCTCGTTCTTCCCCACGACCAGCGAACGTCATCTGTCCTCAAACGATTTTCAATTTTCAACAGCCAACCACAGCCGACCCACACCCCGACTCTACTTAGGAAAGGAGTACTTTCTAACCAGCAGTCATGTCATACGACCATCACAACCAGACGCTCCTCCAAACTGCTCTCACAAGCTCCAAGCTGCAGAAGGCCTCCATCCACCGAAGAATCGTGTCAACGGGTTCAGCATCCTCGGACGGACACGAAGGTGACACATACATGCTATCACCAGAGGAAGACCTAGAACAAGAGAATGAGATCGAAGAGGAAGTGGAAGAGGACGATGATAATGAACTCGTTGGTGTCTTCACTCCGAATTCCACGGGGGCCTTGACGCCTTCATCATCCATGTCGCCGTCTGGAAGTGCGAGGGGTGCCAGTAAAGATAGGGTTACTGCTCTTGGTGGGAAAGAGAAGAATCCATTGTTGCTCAGGTTGGGAACAGATCCTTTGAAGAGATTCCCGAGTGAAATCAGTACGTCTCGTGCTTTACTCCCTTTCCGGTTCTTTACTCAAGGGCCTTACTAACTCAGCTTGTTTTTGATATTCATTTGCAGGTATCAAGATATTCGGCTTATTGGATTTCAGAGCGCTTACTCGATGCCAGAGAGTCTGCCGAAGGTGGCAGAATTCACAAACGCTAAATTACAGTCAGTTTTTTCTGGTAGTTGCTCTGGTGCCTCTGTTCTTACCGACTTGAATTCTAATCCTTTTCATACTTGAACTATAGTTTGGTTTCTTCATTATCGTGCCAAGAAGTTTGGGGATGAGAGCTTGCTTGACCTGCCGAGTGGGAAATGGAGTAGGAAAGAGAGCAAGATGCAATGGGTCAGTCATATCATCTCCTCCTTTCCTTCATTTCTGGTAATTGATTTTGAGATGGGATTCCTTCCTGTAGCGGGCGCAATATCGTTATATCCGTTTAGATCCAAATGGTGATCTCGTGCCTTACGACCCCGTCGACGGACCATCATAGTATGCATTCTTTTGTCATGACGGTTCCTATATTGATTGATTTTCTAATGCTTCCTTCTTCGTTCACAGCGAATCTGGGACCTCGACTCCAACAACACGGTGGGCTGCTGCTGGTCCAGCGGTTGTCTCGAAAGCTGCAGCGAGGGCAATGCACAAAGAGCTCAAAGGACGAAAAGCGAGGGACAAGAACAAGTTTGGTGGGGGTAGAGATAGGACCGTCATTGGCGAGGGCGAAGCGGGCGACGATGGACGTTTTGATGCGCCTTGGTAGACGTAGATGGATGGGAGAAGAAAGCCTTCCTGAGGTCTTCTGATGAGATGTGAATTAAGAAGATTTGTCCTTCAGGAGATCTTGTATCTAATCTTGTACTCGTTATACCAATCAACCAATCAGTCATTGTTGTGCAATCGAGACATATCTGCCAAACCACACGTCAACGCCGCCCATTTCCATTCCATCTCAGTCCATTACTTGACAGATTGCCTCGTAGATATGCCATTGAATGACAATGGTTGATCAGACGCTAAATTGTCGGCAGCGCGAGTTCCCTCGAACGACATTAGTCCATCGAACCGGAAAGTGCCGCCACCAGCCTTGTTCCTACCCCCAACAACGACAGGATGCTGTTCCTATCGTCAGCAACGCTCTTGCTCTCGGCAGCCAGCTTCGCCTCAGCAGAGTTCAACACCAGGAGGAAGACCCCTTCATCGTACAACTTGACGAGGGCGTCCACCAGACCGATCCGAATCTTTGGACAGGAGGGTCAATCGACTTTCTCAAACAGCGAGGTAACGAACTATTCCAGTTATGTTTTCAGAGCTGTTTGGACGAAGTGAGAAGCTGACTGTGACCTGTCTTTTGCTGCTTGCATCGTGTCATTATTGTCATTGTGCTGCTTCACTCGGTCCTCCTGCGATCCCGCTTCTGTGCGAACCAAACTGGAAATTCCTGTAGCTCTTCATCCCTCGTATGTCTTGATTTCCAAGTGGAATGCTCAGAGCTATTTGCTCATGATCATGTTGGCTTTCGATATGTAGCCAAGCAGGACGAGTGCGAGTGCTTCAATTGTCTGCTTCCAAAGTTCACTTGCGGGCAGGTCAGTGGTGGCCCCTCTCGATCCTTCCCTTCTGATCTCGCTCTAGAAGCTGACACATCTTCCTTCCTAATTCATAGTTTGGAACATGTAATGAGTTCGATGGAGCCTGCCAGTGTCCATCAGGATGGGGTGGCCAAGACTGCTTGACTCCACGTCAGTACAATGTTCGCTTGCAACGCTTTCTCTTTTCCCTGACTGACTCTTACTCTGAACTGTGGTTTTACTTGGAAACACTTAGTGTGTGACTCATTGGCTGATGGAGGGAATAGGCATCAGAGGAAGGATGGTGAAAGCTGTGAATGTTCCGACGGATGGGGTGGGTTGAACTGCAATAGTAAGTCGTCAAGCCGAGACATCTAGTCTCAAACATCATTTCAACACAACAAATAGTATCCTCGAAACTGAATTCTTTCTCGTTCCCTTGCTGCTTGCTTCTCGAACTGCACCCGCTGCAGCTTGTCAGACCGACGACGCTTGCGCTGGATTCTTACCTCCCGGGTGGGGTGGATCATCAGACGACGATGAATTCGGAAACATGACGTGTTATAAAGGTGGAAATGCTGTCAGAGAAAACTTCCAGATGTGTGATGTCACGAGTGAGTCGTTTTCGCCCTTTTTCGTTCAGGGAATTCTTCTTATCTAATCGTTGAACTATCGATTTCAGATCCGTCGATCGTCCGAGAGCTTAACGGTAAAAAACCACAAGTAACATTTTCTTGCTCTGCCCTCCCACCACCGGACACACCTCTGTCTGCCCTGACAAGCGCAGAAGTTGAGCTACTCAAGACATGCAACTTCCAGTTCTGGATCGGATCCCTGGAGTCCTTCTATTGCTCATTAACAGATTGTGACTGGACTTTCACCTCGACATTTGAAGCTAATATCACAGAGTACAAGTGTGGGACAATTGATTGCAATTGTGTGCCTGGAAGGATGCTGTGTGGTGAAGATGGTTCTGTCAGTAAGTACCTAATTACCCATATTTTTCTTTGAAAGTGGAGTGGTCCACCATCCTAGTATCTGACGTTGCTCTTGTAACTCTATTTTGCCAACAGACATTGACGATTTCCTCAAGGAAGAAGTACAAGGTCCTGGAACGTTCACCTGTACCTCAGGACGAGGCTGTCAATTCAAGGAACCAGCAATGAACGAACTGATTGATATGGTCTTCGGTGATCCTTACATCACGCTCAATTGCGACAGCGGTGAATGTTTACACTACACGATGGTCCCAGGATACGAGGTACTTAGCTTTTCTCTTTCGACCACACCCATATATCTGATTAAGATTTGACTTTATGCAGAGACCTGAACGGCCTGATAACAGTCTGTGGGTTGCCCTCTCGGCTACCGCAGCTGGTGTTGTTATCTTCGCGAGCGCTTTAGGTGGGTACTTTTTCGCTCGTCCCTTTGCACTTCAAATTTTAAAAGGTCATCTATTTAGTATTCTGGCTTCTCGGAAGATCCCGACTGACCGGAGAAGGATTCGGTAGCATCTCCCTTCCAGCTGAAGAAACCGCTAAACTCATGTCAGACCATGTGCCTGCCAACCTCCAATTCTCAGACCTCAACTACTCGGTCTCGAACAAGAACATCCTCGAGAGCATCTACGGAAGCGTCCAGCCAGGCCAACTGATGGCGATCATGGGATCATCCGGCGCCGGTAAATCAACACTGCTCGACATTCTCGCTCAGAGAGAGAAGCGGGGTGCTGTCGGCGGTGAAATGTTTGTCAATGGAAGACGAGTGGACGAACATTCTGATAAACTCAAACGAGTGATCGGATTTGTCGATCAGGAGGATACTTTGATGAGTACGCTAACCGTGTACGAAACGGTGCTATATTCTGCGCTGTTGAGGCTGCCTAGGGAAATGAGCTTGGAGGCGAAAAAGTTCAGAACACTGGAAACAATGCAGGAACTTGGTATTCTTGGTATTAAAGATTCTAGAATCGGTGAATCTGGTGAGTAAGGATTGTTTGTCGTTTGTTCCGAATCGCTCGTTGAGCTTCTGCCCGTTCAGGTCTGCGCTCAATCTCTGGCGGAGAGAAGCGTCGTGTTTCTATTGCTTGTGAACTCGTTACCTCACCTTCTATTCTGCTGTTGGATGAGCCTACCTCTGGTGAGCTTTTCTATTCGCCACTGGGACTAGTGCATGGAACCTAACACAAGCATTTGCAGGTCTCGACTCTTTCAACGCTTACAATGTCATTGAAAGCCTCACTTCTTTGGCGAGAGATTATAATCGAACCGTCATTTTCACCATCCATCAACCAAGAAGTAATATTGTCGACCTTTTCGACAGGCTGATTCTGTTGGCTAAAGGACGGGTCGTCTATTCCGGTCCTTACGATGAGTGTCAAGACTACTTTGCACGAATTGGTCACCCTTGTCCTCCAGGTCACAACATCGCTGACTTCCTCAGTAGGGCCTCTCTCTATTTCCTAGTTGCTCGAGCACGCATGCTGACTGCTTGTTTCTAGTCGATATCACAATGGAAGCCGCTGGAGAACAGACCTCAAAATCTCGGAAAATTGCAGCTGCAGCTGAGACTGCTCAAACAGAGAACGGCGATGTCGAAGCTGCCGGTGGATCGATTGTTCCCGACGCTGCACCAGCACCATCCTCAAAAGCCTCTAGTATCAAAAGCAAAGCTGCCAAAGTGCTCGGCATGTCTTCATCAGAAGTTAACACTCTGGAATCTCAAGCGCTCTCTGACAAGCTTAAGGTGCTCATCTCGGACTACGAGAAAAGCGAGGTGTTCTCAAGAGTCAAAGATGAGATCGCCGGAACGAGAGCGAACGGACATGGCCCTACTTCTGCTCCTGATGGTCAGTTTGACGATATCTCAGATGTGGAAGATAACAAGTTGCTGCAAGGCTATAAAAGAGCTAGTTTATGGACTCAATTCAAGATTTTGAGCGGAAGGGCTTTCAAGAATCTCTACAGGTGAGTACATGTGCTATGTGTCCGCTTTCCCGTCATGAGCTAGTGCTCAAGGGTAAAAAAAATTCATTCTGATTATTACAGAGACCCAATGCTCATGTTTGGCCACTACGCTATGTCAATTGTGGTCGCATTCCTTTGTGCTGGTCTCTATCAATCGATTGGTATCGATCTTGGCTCATTCCAGTCAGTGCAGCAGGCCTCGAAGCCAGAGCGTCACTTCTCACCAATTTTATCTGCTACTCTTAGGAACCGATTGGGACTCTTCTTCTTTGTACTCTCTTTATTCGCGTTCTCGTCGTTGACGAGCTTGAGTCTGTTTGCGAGCGAACGACTGCTGTTTATGCGTGAAAGGTACATCGTTCATTCAGTCTTCCCCTTTATATCCTAGCACTGATCATGTTGTCATCTAATTTAGAGCAAACGGCTACTACGCTCCCATCACTTGTACATTGATTTCTCTCTTGCTGTACTTCCGTGCCGCTAGTGAAGCTAACCTCATTCCATCTGCCTCCAATAGACTTCCTCTCTAAGGTCCTCTTTGACATTCTCCCACTCAGAATCATCCCGTCTTTCATCCTAGGCTCTATCATCTACGGCCTCGTTGGTCTTGTTCCAAACGTCCTGGAGTTCTGGAAGTTCATCCTTACCCTCGTGCTCTTCAACTTGGCGACGGCAAGCGTCGTGCTCTTCATCTCTGTTGCGATACCGAGTACTGGGCTAGCCAACCTTGCGGGTAGTTTGGTGATGCTTTACAAGTGGGTTTCTGTCTGCAGCTGGACGTATGCCACCGCCCGCGAAAACTGACACCTCTCTCGCCGCAGTCTCCTCTTTGGTGGCCTTCTCATGAACTATAACCAGTCGTCTATCATCGTTAAGATCCTCATGACGGGTTCCTTTTTCCACGCCGCCTTTGAAGCGTTGTTAGTGAATGAGCTTCGAGGGCTGCAATTGAAAGATCACAAGGTGAGCAGGGACTTTTCCTCTTTTCTTATGTTGTCCATTCAAGAAGTTTTCTGATCTTCATTCTGATTGCATCTTCTAGTATGGTATTGATATCGAAGTACCTGGCGCAGTCATCTTATCAACGTTTGGATTCCACGCCCAGGTAAGTTCTCCAAGTACAGCCACAACAAATGGCTTTCACGTAACTTTGGAGTCTAAAGTTTCTGACACATTACATCGCTTTATTTCATTTTATATCTGCGTCACTCACCTGTTCTTTTTCAATTGGCCGATCATGGCTGATGCACGCACACCCTACCCTCCTTCGACGGAAACTCTAAAACTTTATCGTGCCTAACACACTCCGTCGCATCGTGTCTCCTCTGTGATGATGTGCTGTTCAAATGTGCTGTGAAAACTAAAATCCTAAACTCAAACGCTGCCGTCTATTTTAACACGCCAGGCGTTTTGGTTCCCTGACATCGCTCTGCTGGCGGGTACTATTGTGTCCTTCGGTCTGCTGAGCTACGGAACGTTGCACTTCTTCGTCAAGGAGAAGAGGTAATGAAAGCAACACTGGACCCAAAACAGGCGGAGGTGCATTGGGGGAGTGTGTCTGGCGGAAGCTTCGGTGAGACTTGCTCCTAGAAGATTTATTGCTCCTCATCGAGTAACTCTTGCTTTTTTTGCCTTTGTTCTTCTGCGGATTTCCCGTTACCTTTCATCCTTTTCTTTTCTTTTCTTCCTTCATAGACAGCGCTAAACTGGAGGAAACCTTATTGCCGTCGATTGCTCGTCTCGCGGGCACAATTCCCTCCTCTATCCGATCCCTCGTTGCCACTTGCCTAGTCTCGACACCACCCACAAAAAATTCAATACTTCGCATCCTCGTCCTGTCGTTCTTTCTTCGATCGCATATGGACTGGCGCTGCTCCCTTCCCCCCTCTTCCTGTCGCAGCGCTTCAGCTTCCCCCCAACTGTGTGTCATTACCGTTATACCTTGTAACCCTACCCCTTTTGAAGCACGTGAAAAATGCATCCATTGAAATCTTAAGTTCCGGTCTGGACTGGAGGCGAAGGTGATGCGCCAGCTGAGCATCTGACCCTGCCCCTCTCGCCACAGTTACCGTCGTCTTCCTGCAAGTTTCAGGCAAAAGTGGAAGCTTTCAGGTTTCCGAGCTGTACACCCACCTCCCAGCACGACCTTCACGACCCCGCAGAGTACGAACGAGCTATATCCCATTCGAATAGAAGTGAATTGCTGTCTGAGAGGGACAGAGGCGTCTTCGATTATCTCGGCGGCGCACAGGTCAGTCGACCTCTCGATTTTTGACAGGTAACGATTCTCCATCCATCAGCTCCCACCCGCTAGTCTCTGATTACTCGCCCCCCTTCTATATCCTATCCCTCAGTAGAAATCTCCCTCCAGCAACTATCCAATCCCATCATCCTCCCCGTCTTATCCTCGTCGATAGGTAGGATGCAGTCGTCGTCGACGATCCCAAACTTGTTCTACATCAAGGGTCCCACTCCGTCACCTCCAACGTGTTCATACTCGACAGCAATGGCCATGGCCAGCAGGATATCGAGGACACCGACTCCAAATAGCGGTGCCTCCCACGCCTTCGCTGCTGCCTCGCCCCCTCAGACGCCCACGCCCGCTCGAATCAGTTACGCCCGGGCGTTTCCACCCGAGGAATCCTCGGGTGAAGAAGAAGGAGGAGGAGGAGGCAGTAGTAGCGTCTGTTCACTATCTCCCGGCGATCGCTCTCTGGCAAGGGACAGCAGCGATTCATCCTCCAAAGAGAGCAGCAGCAATTCTGGGGAAAGCAGCAGCGGAGGCGCCGCGACCATCGTCGTCGGTGCTATCCCTTGTGGCCTGGTAGAGGGAATCAGGGACGAGGAAGACAGAGAAGGTGTTCATGAGTTTGGAGAGCTGCCTTATGGTCTGCAGTACGCACAGGACTGCTTGGAGTCCCTCCCAATCTTGATCGACTCAAAAAATCCGGAGACGCACACCGTCGTCCGGGGTATCAATTGCCATCAAGTGAGTCGTTTATCTTTCCATGCCCTCCTCTACTCGCATTCTACTACATTCTACTATTGTATTATGCTGATTTTATGAACAACCTCTTTTTTCGCTCAGTATGCCAAGCTTCAGAGGCAGCACGCTTCGCTCGACGTCCCAGATAGTGTCTTGTTCCCCTTCCTGCATGGCGTCGGTAACAGCCCGTCCGTCGATAGTTTCTTCGCCAGAAGTCCACAGTGAGTGGCAGCTCTTTTTATTATCTGACCTTAAAAAACAGAAAAGAAAAAACGCAGACTGACCCACGTTCTTTTCAGGTTCCGAGAACAGAAACCCTCGTGCGTGTCCTGGCTTCTTCCATCACACTGCGCCCGCTATTGAGAATACTGACCTGTCGCTTTCTCCACCAGTCCATACTACCGAGGTCTTGTTACTATTCTGGCTCCAGGACCGGGAGATGCACCAGCTACGCCCCCTCTTGTGCAATGTTCAAGCCTCGAGTCGAGTGTCTCGTTAGCTTCTTCGACCCGAACTGGAGGACACGACGGTCGAGCTTCTCATCCGAGTACTCCTAGCTTGGAATACGCTGAAGAGGGAGATAACGACAGTGGGGTAGAGAGCTGGGGTGACTGCTGTAAGTTGGTTGCTGCGTGCTCTATCCGCATCGCAAATTGAGACTGATAAACTGCGCCTCTTACATCCTCAACAGCTGTCCAATCTCTTCCAGTGCACAGCGAACCCAAGATCGTTGATAGTACTACCTCGCCAAATTTCTCGGCACCAGAGTTCCTCTTCCACCCCGAAGCTCCCAAGCAAAGCATCTACCACCAAGCGCCAGCGAACCACATCGACGATGATGACGCCTACACTCCCCCTACCCCTCCTGCTGCATTCCACACAGTACTCGTTGACACTTTTCCCCCTGAGGCCATCATTTCATGTTATACAGCGTACGACCACCGTTTCACGAACGTCCTCTCGCCTGGCCTCGTTTATGGCAGGTTTCGCCCCATTTTCCTTGGCGACGCCGTGTCGTTTAGAAACCTCGATATCCAGCCGGTCAAGTATGCAACCATCAGTGATATTGTTGTCTATCACCCTCAGGGGTTGTGCCAGTCAGCACTGACTGTTGCCGAAAGGTGAGAGCCCGTAGCCAGAAATTTCCATTATGCACATCAATAATTGACAATGAGGTGTCTTGTTTCTTTCATAGATTTGCCGAATCCGTCGATGCCGAGTATAGAAAGAGGCTAAAGGAAGCTGAGCAATGGCAAGTCAACAAGGAAGTCCTTCGATACAATGTCTTTGTCGTAACAGGTTAGTGTCGCAACCTCTCCTCTCTGATCTTGCGTCGATTGCGATTGAGTCTCACGCGCTGCTCTTTTGTCGATCAGATCCATTCTCAGAGTTTGAGAAGAAGTATCCAGAACTCGTAGAATTTGACTCCAACGGCATCCCTAGAAACCATATCGACCTATTTGAGAAAGAGAGAAAGGCCAGCGCTGAGTTCACCACAGCATCGGAGATTAGTTCAGGCGTCTTTGTGAGGAGATTCAGCTATTCTTCAGCAATTCCTGATTTTATCTGACACTCTGCACTTGATTCCAGGTCGGTAGTCTCTACGACGTGCCCATTGCCGACGACAAACTAGACATTAACAGCGATTGTGGTCCTCATCAGATACCTTACGATGCTGTCGTTTACTGCAGCGAATTTGAGCTCTACAATATGGCTGGACCAAACGACCTTAAGGATGCCAATAACACCCTCTTTCCACCAGGACCAGCCAGTCCGGGGAGCAACATCTCCAACTCGCTGTCGACCCTCAACATCTCGTCTCAACGTCAATGGGGTGAATGGAAAACAAATGCTGACAGAGTCTCAGTGCTCTCTTCTCCATCTGGAAGAGCGGTCGCTTACCTTCAATGCACTTGTAAGACTGTCGGAAGCGAATGGAAAGCTTGGGACTGCTTGGCCGAGGCTTTCATTCAACTCTGCTTTTGGATTCAACATGTTACCGATCAGGGTAAAAGAGTCATTCTTATATCCAATGATGGATATACAGAGACCAGCATCCTTTCTCTGGTTTATGTCATGATTGCTTTCCATCTCAGCCTTCCTGACGCATTTGTGAATATTGGTCTCGAGATCATTATGTCCCTCGCCTGATAATCTCATTTCTGACAAGATCCTCTTTTACTATTCCAGCTCCATATCCAAAACAACGCACAACGGTCATTCTTCGTTTATCCATCAGACCTTAACCTTCTTCGTCGCATTGAACACAAAATTACCCACATTCGTCAAGGTCCCAACTCTGGACCTGCTCCTGTCAGACCAACACTCGAGAATCTTTCGGAGCATAAATCATCAAAAGGATGGAAGTACCCTTTCTGGAAAGCCAAAGAAGAACTTGATAAAGATCTCAGCTTGAGATCGACCTCCAAAAATAAACACGAATGGTTCACCGTGAGTCTACCATCCCCTTTATTACTTCAGTCGCTTCCAGAAGTTAATCAAAGTCTGTTTTTTTTAAAGAATCCATGCTTCGAGGGTTCGTTCCCATCTCGCATCCTCCCTTTCTTGTATCTGGGCAATCTCAACCACGCCAGCAACCCTGAGCTCCTCCACGCTCTAGGAATCACCCATATTGTTTCTGTTGGTGAAAAGGCACTGATTCATCCGAACACGAGAATCCAAACTGATTACCAAGGAGGTGGCATCTCCGGAGGATCGCCCAATTATGACCTTTGGCACGAATGCGAGGCTGGACGTCTTCACTGGTGAGCTTCTCAGATGGATAGTTACTTCCATGAACATGTAATAACTGTAATGTTTTGTATACGTAGCATGGATGTTGAGAAAATCAACGACGATGGAGATTCTCAGTTGAGGTCGTCGATTGCTGAGACAATCGCTTGGATCGAAGGTGCCCGAATCAGCGGAGGAAAAATACTTATCCACTGCAGAGTCGGAGTTTCAAGATCAGCAACGGTCGTCATAGCGTCAGTACAGAACTTTGGTCGTCGATTTAACATCTCACTGACCGGGCGCCCTTCTATTGTTCGGCTTCGGCTTCCACAGGTACCTCATGAAGCATCTTGATCAGAGTTTCCTTGACTCCTACATCTTTGTTCGAGCTCGTAGAATGTCGATATTGATTCAACCCAACCTCAAGTTCTTGTTTGAGCTTCAAGGCTGGGAAGTTGAGTTGAATAGAGAGAGAATCGAGAAGAGATTCCAAGGTGCTTCACAAAGCTTGGACATCCGAGATCAAAGAATGATGGGAAAGAAGCAGATGTCTTTCCCTATAATGTGTAAAGCTTTGGCGGACCTCAATCGAAGATACATAGGTTGAGATTGGCGTAGCCAGGTGAGATCCCTGTCTTAATGTGTTCCCCACAACACTACCCGCTGATACTGCTTTTCTAGTAGTGTTTCACATTTCTTGTCTTTTGTTTTCCGTATTCCCCTCACTTACACTATACCTCCCTCACATTTCACATTAGCCAACACTTAACGAATCGCCACATTCACGTATACTATCTCATCATCACGGTCAACTCTGTTGTTCCTCATGTATCATTATTAGAAAACATGGCTTTGGTTGTAAGCTTGCTTTACGGGAGACTTTTCCGAAATCAGTTTGAATATGTCCATCGCAAGGTTGTATATCCGCATCAGCAGCGACTGACCAGTTTCGTCCCATCAGACGTCCCACGCTCACACAACAACATCCGGTTAGTACACGCTCTAGAGCGTCAAAAGCTGAATCACGGGATGAAGAAAGAGGATTCGAAATGAAGGTCGGCGAAGGTCGAAGCGAAGGATACACTAAATCAGAGAGAAAAAAAAACTAGGTATGACGGTACTTGAGGATTCGAGCATGATTTTGCTGCATGTGATTCAACGTGTACCATGATGATGGTCAAAGAAATCCACTTAACTGTTAGAATGAAGAGAAGATTCCACCTCGCCATCGGTCGGTTCTCTTGAACAAACCTGAGGGTGCACCTATCCGAACTATGTGGAACTGAACTGAATGAGCGGGTATAACTTGGAATGATGGTATAAGAAGATTGCGATGGTATTCGGAGTCGCGTTCGTCGTTAGCGTGAATGGGTGGTCGTCGAGGGGCGATGAGATGAACTTTAGGAGATACGCAATTTTTTTTCTGTGAATAGGCGTAAGGAAGCAAAATCGATGAGTGAGGAGATCTCAACAGACTAGTGATATGAAAGAAACTATGGACATACCTTGATTACCATCACTTGTAGCTGCTTCTTTGTCTTCACCATCATCACCAAGCTTGACCTCACCAAACGACCGTTTGGAACTAGAAGGACTCTTCGCATCGTCACCAGTAGTATCAAATGCCGATTCTTCGGTCTCGTTCTCGTCAAACTGATGCTCTGTCTCTTCATCGTCGTAGATGGTGTGATCAGATGTGTTTTCGTTGTCCGGCTCAGCTGGGACGTCCACCCCAGGATTCAACTCCTCAACATCTGGATCGACAAAAAAAAAAGCAAACAGCAGTCAGTACGACTTGATAGCAACGCCGGATCGACAAATCCAAGCTTACTTTCTGATTCACCATCTACATCCACCAAGACTTCACCCAGGCCACTCTCAACGACACCCGTTCCAAAAGATGAAGGATCATTCATCGTCCGTGACTTAGACTTGAAAAGCTGGACAAGATGGACGACATTTGCGTTGGGCAAATCAGAGGCGGCAGCTGTCTCATCGGTATCTGCATCTGCTGCTGCGCTTTCATCTTCGTCACCTTCGTCGCCCTCTCCAAAGTCTTTTCCATCGTGCGAAGTATCGAGGTCTTCAGGTTCTACAGCAGAAAAGACGGGTTAGTCAAGTCGTCGATATTATCCAAAGCAAAAAAGGTTTTAACATACGAGGATAAAGCTCTCCTTCACCCTCCTCGCCTTCGTCACTACCAAAGAACTCCAAAGCCTTGCCGGGGTTTCCATTGATGCCATGTTCTTCGGTTTCATCGAAACTCTCGTGGACGCCATCTACAACGCCAAAGGTAAGTCAGTAGATATCTAAGTTTGCGGACTGAATGTCCAAGAATCGTGGCTCACCTTCGACAACAACACCAGCATCAAACCCGTCTTTCATGGCAACGATAGCAGCAAATCGCTCTTGGAACCTGAGGTTTCCTTCCTTGATGTGGAGGACCATAGGCTCAGCTAATTCACAGGCTCGATGAAGTTTAGCGAAATCAGCAATTGCAAATGTTAACGCAAAAGAATTATCTTCGCCAACGGTCAACTAGTGGTGAAAGACGTAATATTCAGTCGGTTGAATCGACAACTTTACAAGGAAGAACTTGAACTCACTTCCATGTCTTCATGTTCAATCAGAAGCTCCCTACTAACTTCTTTACCTTCAACCAAGCTATTGAATGGCTGTTCAAGCTTTAGGGCTTGAAGGAATGAATACAGGGAACCATGGAACAAGTCGTGTTGGTCCTTCAGAATAATTGTTTGCGATGACTCTTCTAGATGAGTACCTTCAGTCGAGAACAATGGGAATCGAACGGCCAAGGACGATTCTGTTGAAGCTGATGATGGGTAGAAGACGACAGTTGTTGGGATGAAAGGTTCTTCTTCTGAGGATGATGATGACACTCCATCATCATCTTCCCCTTCATCTTCTTCAGCAGCTTCATCGAACTCTTGAACATTCACCTCTCCGCCATCCTCAACATCTTCAAGCTGGTTTGAAGACTCCATGACTTCAATTTGGATTTCGAGAAGGTCATCTGCTTCTAGTGCAGGTGGCGCTTCGGTTTCTTGATGTGCGACTTGTTTAGCCAGAGGGACAAAGTCAGAAGAGTCACTCTTGGTAGGGGTTTCTGTAGCAATGTACAAAGGTTCTTTGACATATGTTTCTAGAAAAGAATGTAGAAAGCAAAATTCAGATCAGGAACGTAGAAAGATGACAAAACGGGGGAGTCTCAACTCACGTTCTGAGACTTCAATGCCATCCGACAGGGAACTAGGACCAGTACTTAGTTCTGAAATGGGTTCGAGTGTCTTTGGCAAAGGGTCTAGTGCCAGACGATGACTGTTAGCAAGGACTGGGGTGGGAAAATCATCTGGAGATTTTGAGAGCTGCGAGAGAGTAGACTTACCAGATGTAAGTAGTATCGAAGGAGATGAAACCACGACTGGAGTAAGCGGGATAGATGAAGACGTGATTGCTGAAACGGATTCGACAAAGGGGGAGGACGAGGTGGAAGCACCGACGGTGGCAGGTTCGAGAGAATGCTGCTCTGTGAAATCATTTCCTGATGAAGGAACGACAAGATCTGAAGCCATGATGACTTCTTCATAATGAGGTACTTCCTGAACTTCTGGATGGCCTTCAGGACTCATATGAGGATCCGTCATCATGTCTTCAGGCTGAAAAGTGCTGCTGGGTTGGATATCTTCTTCCATCGTTTCAGTCTCGTCGTAATCAGCAGCTTCCATCTCATCGACCTCATCCACCACGTCTACATCAACATCTCCATCCAACTGCTGTTCATCGTACGTAGTTGCGGGTTGATCGTTCGTCTGCATTGATTCTTCAATTTCCTCGTGGTGGTGCGAATCAGCAACCATTTCCACGTCCATCCTTGCTTGACTGGCTTCCTTCTTCAGGAAATAGTGTATCTAGTTCGAGTGATGGAAAGGTTCCTGTTATGTCAGGGATGGATTGATGGGTCGATTCTTCTTCTTCCAGGTTATGGTTTGCACCTGAAAATCGTAAGGGTCTTTTATTTTATTTTTATTTTTAAAGTAAGAGAGAGAAAACGGCAGAAGGGTTTCAACTCTCCTTTAGGAGACGTGTGGTAGCAATACCCTACAAAGGTCAAGCTCGAGATTGAGATTGAGGTGAAGAAGCTTGAAAGTTTGGGTTATATTAGTCTCGGTAGACTTTGCGCAGAGGACGCAAGGAGTGACCAGGCGTTCATGGACACGAAGACTATACGATCTCAATCTTACAACTTATATTATTTCAAGTTCCAGCTATTGTCTACAACTTTTACCCTATGATTTCTTTGAGTCGGCCGCTTATTCAATCGGATGCTGTTCGTGGATGCTGGATGAGTTTAATGAGTTGTTCTTCCTCACCACTCGCGCTAAAAGACATGAGACCGTCATAAAGTCAGAGATATCCTTAATTGGAAGTAAAGAAGGAGCTCAATTTACCGCACAAGCTCGCTGAAGTGATTCTGCGATCGCATCAAGTTATACGGCGAGTCGAACTCAAGAAGCTTCCCTTCCCCTAGAACGATGATTTTATCGTAGTCCATTAAAGTTCGAAGACGGCTGAAAGTAAAAGGCAGGCAAAAGCGTAAATTTGAGATGCAACTCAATATCTCTTGAATGGATAGCCACTTACTGAGCGATCGTGATGACAGTCTGGCCCTTCATCTCCTTTCTCATTGACACCTGAATTGCTTCATCAATATCATGGTCAATGTTGGCCGTCGCTTCATCCATCACAATGAATTTCGATCTTCTCACGATCGCTCGAGCAAGCACCAGGATCTGCCGTTGTCCTTGAGAAAGGTTTGAACCACCTGCAGCGATCATGGTATCCAGCGAAATCGAGTAGTCGCCGGCGTTCAGTCCCTCTTGAAGTTTGGTAAAGCCGCTGGCTCGGAGCGCATCATTAAGAGCGGCGTCGTCGCGCTCGCCGAAAGGATCTGGAAAGGAGAATCGAGCGTGAGCTTGCGGGCTTCAAGTATAACCATTAAGACTTACCGAGGTTGTACCTTAAACTTCCAAACATTAGTACTGGATCTTGAGGAATCTTGAGAAAAGGAAAAACAATCGTCTCTCGTTATCTCACGATTGGATATTACAGGAATAGAACTGACGATGGTGATCTGTGACCTGAGTGAAGAGAGGTTCATTTTTCTCAGGTCCATCCCATCCTATATTAATAAATTAAAGCTTTGTAAACAAAGGACGCAGATTGAATTGTGAGGAAGACTTAAAACCTACCACAAGAATCTTCCCTTCTGTCGGGATCATCTGGAGCAACGCCAAAGCCATCGAGCTTTTACCAGCTCCTGTACGTCCAACCACCGCTACTCTCTCACCAGAATTGATGGAGAAGGTCAAATCTTTCAAGATTGGGGTCCCCCCTTCCGTATAACGAGCCACCAAGTGTTCAACCTGGACTGAACCTGATGTGGGCCAAGCAGCTGGCGGTGCACCTTGTTGGGTGTCTTGCCTCTCTTCATCAATAATGAGGTAGTCCGATACTCTCTCAATGGAGTTTGATTCAACCTGAACATGGTTGCCGACTTGGACCCTAGTTTGGGATGATAAAGAGCGATCAGTATCGAGAACGGAGCTATTCAACTTGAACGAAGCGTACCACCAAAGAATGTGGGACGAAAAGGCAACACCAAGAGAGAGTGCGAATCCAACTACGGAGGCGTCAATCTCATATGTCCCATATAGCAAGAACGCGGCGAGAGCTGCAAAAGGAAAAAAAAAAAATCCATAATTGAGAGTTGTGATGGCAGAGGCAAGATGGAAGGTGAACTCACAAGCTGTAAACAGGGCTCCCACCACATCGATTCTTGTTGTGACCCATCTATTAAGGTTATAATATGTGATACCTGAAAATCACAATTGTGAGTGCCGTGTTTGACTCAATATGGAAAGATTTTCAAACTCACCGGTGACAGAATACCTATCGATCCTACTCCGAGTTTCCTTTGCCATCCACTCATGCACGCCAAAAGCACGAATGGAGACAATTCCACTGATAGCCCCATTTAAGTGAGAGAAGACTGGAGACTTCGAGTTGGTCATCAACCGCTTGATTGGAAGTTGAGCCTTGAGGTAATAATTGCCAAGCACTACGCCGGCGATACCAATTGCGATACCTGCAACCAAGAAAGATGGGATAATCCACACAATTACCAGGAAGTTGAGGACGAGAACGACGTTGATTTCGGTGAATTCTCCCAGGAGCTCGACGAAGGAATCATCGATGGCTCTCATATCTTTGGAAAAGCGGGCAATGATTCTTCCAACAGGAGTAGAATCAATCCAGCGCATAGTTGACTTCAGAATTTTTGTAACCAAGTCCGTGTGAAGACTACGCGATGCTTGAATCTAGAAACAGACGGTTAAACGTTGGCGATGCGTACGAGAAATACTAACTGTGAATACTCACTGCTCCACTAATCCAGAAAACATAACCTATCGTACAGACTGTCACTGAGGAAGCCACAATACCAGCATAGGAAGCGAGATAGAAAGGAACAGAGACCTCATCTGCCCTGTCAACAGACTCATATTGCTTTGCCCAGTGCCCGAGCCAGAATGCAGCAGCACTGTACAGCGATTGTTGAATAACCATGAAGATGCCATAGAGAGTCACATAGTACCAGCCCATTCTTCCAAAGTACATTGCCAAGCCTTTGAGGGAGACACCACCTGAAGCTCTTTCTTCGTCCTGCACCAGCGCATCAGCTTTTATCTTGTCTGGCTTGTCCTCTTGGACAACAGTCTCTGAGAGGATCTCCATCTCAGTTATTTCTTCTTCATCCACTTCGAGTGTAAACTTGGGTGGAGAATTGGATTCTAGGCGATTAGGTCGAAATTGTGAGGCGATAGTCCCACCTTTTCCGAGTTGAACGATTAAGGAAGCGATCGGACCAACCAGTGATACGTGGTGCGTCGCAATGATTATAGTTCTATTTTGTAGTATTTTGGAAGTGAAACAAGTCTCAGCAATATGTCGCGCTGTGTGGATGTCAAGAGCTGATAAGCTGGTATCCCAAGGCCCCAAGAAACCAAATGCTCTGTCAGAATGGAGGAATCTAATGCTGAAAATGGGAACCGGCTTACACATCATCGATGAGCAGCGTCTGGGCTCCAGAATAGACTGCTCGAGCCAAAGATATTCGTGCTTTTTGGCCTGCGCGACAATAGTTAATGTTAGAGAGGGATGAAGCTTTGGGACCAAAACATCGTATTCTAACCTCCCGACAATGTTACACCTTTCTCTCCAACTTCTGTGTGAGCACCTCCCTTGAGTAGGCTGAGGTCTCTGTCTAGAGCACATAGCCTCAGAACCTCCGAGAACCTCTGCTCTTGAACAGGCCCTGCAAGTGTGATGTTGTCTTTGATCGTCGCGTTCATCAGCCATGCTTCAGCAGGTACCAGAGCAACACCATCTTTCCTTGGAAGATTATAAATGGACTCTGCCGTTTGAGGTTCAAAGTGCAATTCCCCCAAGAGTGCTGACAACATCGCTGATTTGCCACTTCCTGTCGCTCCACTGATGACATTGATACCTCCTTTAACAAAATCGACGCTGAGGTTGTTGAGACGAAAGTTTCTACCGGTTGAGCTGTTAGTGAATGAAAAGGTGGCATTTTTGAAACCGACAAAACCTTCAGGCGATGGGTTGAGAGTTTCGCTCATGTGGGGATCGAACTCATCGAGCAATTCAGACTCTCCTAAGAACTTGGAGATACGGTCTAGAGAAACTTTACCAGAGATAGAACGAGTAATTTCAAGGAAGCTCAAATGCATGACCATTCGAATTAGATCGAACACAATCTGTAAAACACGATGAGCTCATTTGTGCCAGCAGCGTAGGGCTAAACTTATCACTGACCTGAGCTGAATAAACTTTAGCGGCCGAAAGCTCTTGTTTCTGGATGAAAGTATAACTTCCCAGCGAAAAAACCATTGTTACAACAGGCAAAAGGTAGTTCACTAGATGACAACAGACTCTGTTAGAGTCCAGCTTCATCGACCTCACGGCAAGAAATTTCCCTCACCCATCCCATTGGCAACAGACAGATACTTCTTCAGCTTTAGGAAGTGGAGCTCCTTATCTCTAAACTCGGCAATTTTCTTACCAAGTTTCGCCTCCCAAGCAAACATCTTCACCATCCGAATTGAGCTCATTGCCTCGGTGACAGCATTGATTCTCGCATCAGATGCAGCACTGAGGTTTTCTTGTACATCATTGACGGCTTGAATGAGGAAAGTGACACATGGGAAGGTCAGGGCCATGATTCCGACACCAATGAATGCAGACCAAGAGAGTAGCTGGTACAGGAATACCACGGCGAGGACGATTTGAGTGATTCCGAAAACAAATGGCACCATGAAGTCTCTAGCTTCAACAATGACGTCCATATCAGTACCTATCAGGTTGTTGATTCTTCCGACCTGTGTATCTACTTCGCCTGAGTCAGTGTCGTCGATGACTACTCCAATTGAAGCCGGAGAATTCATTACAACTGGAGCGTCCAAGTCTTGGTTCAGTTCATTCGGAATATTGGTTCCAGTATCAACCAGAGATTTGTGTGATCCTCTACTGCCGTTCATTCTGATTCTGAGCGTATGCTTGAAGATAAGCTGGGATAAAATACTCTCGCATCGAACCAAGAGGCGAGTGGAGATATAGATGTAGAAGTTCCAGACCAACGAAGCACCAACTGGGCCAGCCTGGTGAATAGATTATCTTGTTTAAACCTAGGCAAGCTGTACAAGAGGAAAGAAATACTCACAAAAAGCATCACGATCCAAAAGATTGGACGGATTGAACCTTCTGCAGGGGTCTCATTCTTCGACTTCCGCTCCAGAGAGGCCAGAACTCTGTTGATAGCTATAGGGCGCGCAAAGTCAACCACAGTCTTTACAAGCAGCATCATTACCTAAGAAGAGAAAAAAAGTATCAGGTACCGACAGGTGAAAATCAAAGGCATGATACTCACCATGCCTAACCAGTCCCATTTGAACACTTCAACCAGACCCCAGAAGATGTTTCTCTGACGTGCATTCTTGAATCCCGCGTTTTCTCGGGCAATAGGATCCACCTTGTGTAAGTTCTGCTGAGCCAAGAACAACGACTCATCTTCCTCCGCCAACGAAGGTAGATCTTCGATATCGATTTCCTTCTTACTGGCGGCGTACACCAGTGGTGTGAGATATTCGTAAAACAGTAGTGAGTACAAGCTGGCAGTCTGCTCCTGAGTTGGTTTGGCTCCTTCGACAAGTGGCTTGTGAGTTCTAGGGACGAAGAGAGGGACGAGGATTCCAGCCACGCATAGCAAGGCCACTCGAGAAATGTCGTAGGCTGAGACTGGGGTAGGGGTAGTTGTGTATAGGAACTGTGGCCAGGCGTAACGATATATGTAGTACGAGGTGGTGATGAAGAGGAGAGGAGACAAATGGGCCTTCAGCCGGGGCGCAAACTTGGAAGCAGTGAGGGTGAAAAGTGAAAGAACTCCGAAATAAACCTAGAAGATTAGAATATTTTCAATAATTAGTGTGAAGGTAAATATCAGTGACGCAGTCTGAGACGAAACTCACGAAGGCACCAGCTTGTAACATCTCGACGAACTCTTCTCTCCCAAAAGCCTCCCTAGACTCATGTTCTCTCCATTTTCTTTGTTTCTTCTTTCCCCATTTCCCAAACCCGGGAGTAAACACCGGTGACGTACTGGCTAGCGATGATGCTGAACTGTTGATAACTACAGTGCGAGAGTGCTCCTCATCGTTGATGGCATTGATGACGGTGATGACAATCACAACCAGGATACACAAAAACCTCAGTATATTCCAGAAGAATATTGGTGCTCCTCCTAGTTTCTGGATTGGGCAACGCAAAGAGAGAGGTGGTGAGTAACCTACAGGTGAAGTCTCTGGCATGTTTAAACATACTACGCACCTCTACATGTTCCTTGAGAGAACCAAGAAAAGTGCTCGATCCGTTGTCCATCCTAGGTGAGACTGGCTTATAGAACCCATTTTCCTCTTCATCCTCAGTTCGGGATCTAACGATTTTACGCACACCCTTCGTCCCCAGCAGCACGAGCCAGTACAATATGCTGAGCACGCATAGATACACAATTATATTCCGGTGTGACTTCAAGGCTGAGATGAACCGTTCGTTGGAGGGCGTATCAGATGTTTCCTTCAGAGGCGTTATCGGGGTTGAGAAGAAATCCTGCTGAGGTGCAAGGAAGCTCTTCATAACTCCCCTCTCTGTGTGACTTTCCTACAAACGAAGTATTGCAGAATATCTTTCCTCTCAACCTTTGGTCGTATGGTAGACACCGAAAAATCCCTCTGTTTGCAGCCACAGACAATACACATTGAATATGTCAAGATTTGCAATCAGTCAAGACTGAAGGTGAAAAGCTTTCCAGATGCCCCGAGTATTGAGTTTCAAAGGAAATAATCATCGTAAGAAAAAGGTTTATTCAAAGCGAAGGCATAGCGACTAATTCTGCACTCGAAACCGCCTTTCATTCTCACCACCACACCGAACACCCATCAATACCCCACATTCTTCTATTTCATTGAAATTAGAAGGACATCGAGTGTGGCTTATCACCCTTGGAAAGAGCGAAGGAAGCTTTGAGGTACTTGGCGAGGATTGGGGTGGACTTGATGGCGGCGATGATGGAAGCGTCAACGGACTGGAAAATTGAATAAAATATCGGAGTGAGCAGCAAATTCGACGCCCCAGCTGAAAAGAGATCATGAAGGTCGATGCTTACCTTTTGGGCTTCTTTCCTCTCCGCGCTCAACTCAACGGTCTTCTTCTCCTCACCGAAGAAAGCGCCCTCCTTGTCTGAGGACTTGGCAGTCTTTCCCTTGGTGAAGTAGGCATCAGTGACGGACTCTGGGACCTATTTATGGTTATTAGACAAAAATTAGTCGAACTGTTGCGCCACGAAAAGCTTCGTCAATCGAGAAAATACCGTACCTTGACGGAGGAGACATCAATCTTGGTAGAGGTAGCGATAACGTAAGCCTGAGCAACACGTCTGAGTGGGACACCGTTGATGAGCCTTGGACCGGTGACGAGAAGGAGACCAGATGGCAATTGGTTAAGGAAGACAACACGCTTGCCCTTGTACTTTCCGGCGAGGAGGATGAGGACGGTTCCTGGGGTAATGGAGGATCTGAGGGAAGCAGCCTGAATTGATGTCGATGTTCATGAAGAGAGCCAGAAGTTAGTATCAGAAAACTCGCAGACTACCACCACCTCAAAAATTGATATAAAATCAAGATCCTCCACACGTACCTTGGCAACCTTTCTGGACTTCTTAGCAACCTTGACGTCCTCAGATGGGTAGTACTTGGCAGCCTTTGAGGTTGGGACGGCACGGGTGTTTCCGTTCTTAGCACCGCCGACCTTCTTCTCTACGGTAGCTGGCTTCTCCTCAGCCTTTGGCTCGACATTGGTCTTGTGAGCTGTTTCAATCAAATGTTGAAGTGCAAGGTAGATCACGTAGAATAAGTTGAATATAGTGGATTGAAAGCAGTTGAAGGAAAGGGGAACTATGTTCAGAGGCTGGTCAATAGCGAACGGAGTAAAGGAACTGACCCTTGTAGATTTGTCTCTTGGAGCGGACCTCTGAGCGAGAGTAACGTCCGACGTGAGGAGCGATTGGAGCAGATCGGGCCACTGGGGAAACAAGGACAAAGGAATTGTCAGTTTCAAGGTTTCATTTGTTCAACCTTCTGCAAGCAATTTCCTTCAACTCCCACGATCTGGAGCATTACTCCTAAAACCACAATCTCCTGACATCGGTCATAACCTGGATGGCCCTCCTTTATTCCACCAGCCTTGTCTACTATAGCTCTCCCAACTGTAGGGCTACTTCGTCCCTTGACTCCGCCCGTCTTAACGCTTCCGACATCGTCCTGACCATCTTGAATCCCATCCATGACCTCCGCTGTTCACTTGGTGGAAGCATACTCACTTGCTGAATAGTCTTGAGGAGCTGGTGGAACCTACTACTGCACGCCTGCAGCCACCACTACTATCTGGAGAATCGCCGCGTGCGGTTGTGGCAAAAAAAGTCAAAACTATACAGTTTTGGTTGTCTCTTGAGCTTGCTCCTAATGCGACTGTTGATCCTTATAATGCAATCTAACTTCTCATAATATCTCATAGGTAACGTTGGCATGAGATTCTTCTTCAACAGAAGCAATACGGAAAAAATCTACAAATTGATTTAGTTTAGTTATTCATCCTGTCCAGTACGTTGATAAAGCCCCCCCTTGACATGGTTTCATTTTTAGAGTAGTTATTATTTGAATCCAACCTGTAGATATCAATGCTGTAAAACGGTCACGATACGAGCTGCCTGGGCATCAAAACTAAGCAGGCTAGCCAGCAAGGCGACATTGTTTTTGAGACGATGTTGCATTGTATTCCCAAAGTATGTAAAGATACAAATCCTTGCCTCTCTCTGCAATGGCGTCTTACAAAGCTTCTTGCAAAAAGGTTGAATGAGAGGGACACCAAACAGAGCGAATCCAAAAGAAACGTAGGGGCGTTACAACAGTACAGATATATATATGTTTGAGTGTGAGATCACGATAGGAATAATAAAATGTGATTTGTTAGCGTAAAAAGAGTGAGTGAGATCATCCGAAAAGAGAAGGATGCGACAGAGTTCGTGTTATGAATTCGTGTTATGAATTTGAGATGAGTTTGTTCGAAACAACCTGAGAAATGTTTACATCCAAGATTGCCAAGTCTCCTTCATACGAGCTGCAAATGATGGAAGCCATTATTAGGAAGAAGTGCTGAGCGAAAAAAAAAAAAAACACAGTGCTTACCAAGGTTTTGTCGGTTGGTCGCCTTGTTGATCAAGGTTATAACGGCTTGATTAACAGGAATTTCTGCCTTGAACTATGAAAATACGAGCCAAAGAATCGTCAGTCAAATGTGACATTCATCGATCGACATGGACGAGGCGGACTTACTTTTTCACGTTCATATTGACAGGACATGACCTTGACTCTGTTGGCAAAGGCTTCCACATTTTGGAGAACGGACTGACGGAACGAGAGATCATCTCTAGGTGCTCTCTTCTGGACATTGAAGATGTGATACACCTCATCCTTCAGGAACAGGGAAAGTTGATCTTCAAGGTCAAACTACAAAGCGACGGTTTTCTTGTCAGCTTATCTAATTTGCCATCAACAGTATCAAAGAAGAGTAATCTACCTCGGGAGGACACAAGCCTCTACCCATTGCAACGAGGGCAGCAGTTAACAATCCTTCGATTCCGTTTGGAGTCATGAAGTGCTGAATGTTGGGTGTCAATCTGAATTCAACAGGATCATCGTTGTTGGAGAGAACAGGAGGAGCTTCCGAATCAGTTGGAATGGCTGTGGTTTGCGTATAAATGGATCAGTGTCTCAGATTAAAGACAGATGCGAACGCAAACGTACCTGGAAGCAAGTCGTTCATCCATATCAACCCAGTACCTCTGCTGATATTGTACTTGGAAGGGGTTCTTTCTTGAACAGCAGCGACGTATGTCATGAAAGTAGCGCTGGCCATCTGAAGGGTGAACTGCTTCCTCATCAAAAAGAGATCGGAAGGCGTCTTCATGCAACGAATCATGTACTGTCAAAGACGGATAAGGTTAGTAAGAGACAGTTCCTCCTAGAAAAGCCAGGAGTAATTTACGTTGGAAATGACCGTTTGCGGAACAAACTTGGTCTGAATCTCATCCATGATCTCCATACGCAAATTAGTGATGGTGGTAGGATCGGTCTGACAATTGGGATCCAAACAGTGATTAGAGCAAATAAAGGGGGAACAAATAGAGTATCAACACACCTTGGAAGGGTCATACAGCTGTTTGTATCTGTCAGAATAATACAGAATTGGATCTTCTCTGAAGATTCCTTCCGTCTTACAGTGACTCTCGTAGATGTCCTGGAAAGAACAATATGAGGAATCCAGCTCCACCAAACGGTACCCAAGGGCGAGAGGAATCGATGGCGGGATGTGGAAAGAAAGATTTCTCTTTCTGCTTTCCTTGCGGCTCTGGAGGACTGTCGAGAGCGTGCGGAACACTTGCCCGACACGATCCTCACTACAAATGAAAAATAATTCTGCGTGAGTAATTCAAAATGATTCAATGACACATGTTATCTGTTACGAACCGTCTAGCATGTCTGGGAGAAGGACACTGGACCATGAAAGAGTGTTGGCTACCCTTGTCGCCGATCATGGTGATTCGACGGAAGAAGGAAGTAGAATGTCGACCAACTTCCACAGTGGGAGAGAAACGGGTGATCTTAGCGAAGTCAGTGTTGTTATCGACATGCTATAGGAGAAAACGGTGTCAATAAGCCGTGCGCTCGATATCTAATTGCGGAGAATTACCTGTAGATACTGCCCAGGAATCTCAACCTCATCAAACTTCCCATGATGGAACTCAGCCAGGAAACAATTAGCTTGGTCGATGCTCTGCTTCTTTGAGCGCCTGTTGAGGTTGTCCTCAAAGCGATCTCTCCAGTTTTGAAGTTTCCTGATGGTTTCCGTGTCACCGAGGCGAGTTGACCCACCACCAAAGTCTTCTTCCAGTTGAGGCTACCAGTGTTGATTGGATAGGACAGTTAGAAAGAAGAACAGGTATGATGAGGAAGAGATGATAGCTAGCTTACACGTAGGGAGTTGTCGAAATTGGCAACCTCTCCGACGAATGACAACAAACGCTTAGAAGCCTCTACCATGATGGATTCGTTAACATTCTTGTCACTGCGATTGAGATCTTGCTGTGAAAGTGAAAAACCTCTTGTTCAGTGATAATTTCACGGCCTCAAGAATAAAAAAAGGGCAACAAACCAGTTCAAGAATGAAGACGTTGAAGACGCGGTGATAGTCTTCTTCCAAAGTTGTTTTGCCTCTAGAGTTGATTTGGTCAACCATCTTTTCCATAGACAGTGCAAGAAGTGGAAACGCTGTTTTAAGAATGTTGAGGATCTCCTCAACCAGCTCCCACGGTTGTCTAGGAGGTTGGGGGACATTTGGAGCTGGAAGAGCAGCGGCCGGTGCAGGGCCATTTCCGCTCGGTTGTTCCGTCCCATTGGTAGCGGTAGGAGTACCGGTAGAAGCTGGAGTTGAAGCGGTTGCGGTCCCTTCTGCTTGAACGCCTTCCATAGAGCTCGAATCAACACCTTCAGCCTCCTTAATAGCTGCCGCCTTTGCTTCTTCAGCCGCTTGCATAGCTTGTCTTTGGGCAGCCTGCTTGGCCTGTCTCTCCTGGAATTGCTTTCTAACGCCGTTGAATTCTTCTTTTGATGTTCTGAGTTGATAAAACAAAGCCTATGTGAAGAGGAGCACAGTCAGTCATTAGGAGATGACTAAAGCACACAAAAGAGACAGAATTACTTGAGGGTATGTCTTAGCAATCTTCATCAACAGATGTCGAGCATGTCTAGCCTCACGATGAGACAGTGACAGCAGGAGCTGGGGAACCAGCGTGATCCAGTACCAAATTGGAACATCGCCTTTGTAAGCTTCAAAAGCTCTGGAAATTGGTGAAGCGGGTGGATCATCCAAACTGAGAAGCCACAAGACACGGACAAGAAGCTTTCTTGTCTTTTTACTTTTGTAGAGACCTGCAGCCTGAAGGTAGCAAGAGACGGCGTTGGCCGCGAGGCTGGATTCTGTCGGCTTCTCTTTGAACTGTTTGTCGTTGAAGCGACCCCACTCGGCCCAAGCCTTAGGAAGGTTCAAATCCATTTGAACAGCATGCGCGAATGCAGAGTTGGCATCATCGTATTGGCCGAGCTTGGCAATGAACATTCCCTTAAGAGTGAGGAACTCGGCCTTTTGTGCTGGGGCAAAGTACATGAGGTTAGTGGTGCTGATGCTTTCCAGACCCTCGGAGAGTCTTTCGGGCTTTTGATAATGACACATCGCTTGTTCCCGCAGCTTTAAGAAGGCTTCCGAGATTTCGATGTTAGGAAGAGCGTAAATTTTGTTGAGGGCGTGGCTGCAGACTTCAGTGAGTTGATGCTTCCTCGCGACGTGACCAAATCTGTTGATCATCCATGCGGTCTCGTGGTATCCACGGTAGCCATACGTAGCAGTCTGAAAGAAAAAAACATATTGTTGGAGCAGGCGAAGATAGAATAGAAGCGCAAGAAAGTTACTCACCTCCCCCTGGGGAATCAAAGGCACGTAGACTTTGGTGACAGCGGAGAAAACATGCTGACGCCAAGCAAGAAGATCACTCCAAACACTGATATCGTCCCAGAAGTTGGGGAGTCTCTCACGCCACGTCGTAAAGATACCTTTGAGATCGTGGTTGACTCTAAATTCGAGATTCTGAGCGTTTGTCATCAAGAGTGAATCAAAGACAGCTGAAGCTTCCTGCAACTCCACGTATTGTTGGAAGAGTTGGAGAAGAGGAACGTGAGCCATGGTCATAGCTTTAGGGAGGGCAACCCATTTGCGAATAGAAAGTTGAAATGCTTCGTCCATGATTCTGCTGAAATTGGCATTTTGATCTGGGTTGCTTTGAGCTTTGATAAGACAAGCATACGCCTCAAATACCTTTCTTCGGGGGGTATGGACGTCAGAGACCTGGGAGAGAGTTGCTTCGATGGCCTCTAAGTCGCTTGAGCCCCAGTCGCTCAGTCTCCAAGCGCACTCCAACATCAAATCATGATTTACCTCAGAGCGGGCAAGATCTGTGAGAATATCCCACTGTTGGAGCTTTTGAGAACAGAGAATCCAGTGATCTTCCCACAAGCAGTACTCTGGTTCGGTGAATGGAAGGACACCAGTTCGGGCCTTGATCTGGGCAGTTTCGTAAAATTGTTGGGCTAGTGGCCACATTCCGTTTTGTTCGTAGGAAAGAGCTGCATTGGTTTCCAAGTAAATGGACCTTCTTCTCCACAAGCCATAGAAGAGGTCGTCCTCGGCCAAGTCAGCAAAGAGTTCTGCCAATCCGTCCCGAGTACTTTCTCGAACAATGTCATCCGATCGCACAGACTCAAGGGTCAGGGAGGTGTTGAGCAACTCGATGGATGTGTACCAGGCACCATACGTCTTTCCAAGGTATTTGACCACGAAAGGTGGTAAGGCAACCGCGGGAGAGCAAGCAAGGACACCTTCTAAGAGAGTCTGGATGACATTTGGTCTAGCGTCCATTTGAGTGCTGTGCTGTTCACGAGCCAAGAGCCCAATGAGGTACTTGGTTGTGTCAGATTGCTGAGACTTGTTGAAAGCTGACCAACAGGTTTTGAAGACTGAGATCCAAAGCTTGTGAGCGACATTGACATCCAGATGGATGAGTCTTCGGATTGGAAGGATGAGATCTCTCACTCGAGCCTTCGCCATCATGATATGGAAGGGAGTATTGTCCATCTGGAAGATGATTTCTGTGAGAAGTCGATCATCCAAATCGATTGCACCAAGGAGAAAATCTAAAGCTTGTTGGATCCAGTATTGTGAAGAGATTGACTCCCATGTTTGAGAGCCGAGGATATAATGCAAGCGACCAACCAAAGTAGAGGGCAAGTTCTCATGGAACATATCTAAAAATCTGCTTCTGAGCACTGGATCTTGCGATCTTGTACCAAGCAAGAACGCTGGTTCCAATCTTGTTGTTAACTCAGTTCTTCGGAGGAAAGGCTGAGAGTAGATGTCGAGGACGAGTTGAAGGAATTGGCTCATCTTTAATAATAACAAAAGAGGAGGCATCAGAAATCGCCGTCGGTTAAGGATAGAAGTACATCAAATTACCAGTTGGTCGTCATTTCGCTTTTCGAACTGCATCATCTTTAAGACCAATCCAGCCTTCTCCTTATGAGTAGGAACAACTTCTTTAGGATCTAGTACCCAATCTCGGAGAATGTCGATGAGGTAACGGCAAAGTTTGATGCTGGTTGTCTTTTCGATGAGCTGGACAAGAGCGCTGAGAAGCCATCTACGTTGATCCTTCAAGATGTTAACTCTGGTGCGGCACATGTCAAGGACGTCGATGATGAGGTCTACAGTCGCAGCCTCAGGTTGAGGCTGGCCATTAACTGGATTGTTGGTGGCCACCATGTGCTCTTTGGCAATCTTGTTGAGAACACGCATGAGTAGAGAGCTGAAAGTTGCTTCAATCTTCTCTGCACCGCTCTTGACCCTCGACCAAGCGCGAAGGATAAACAGAGCACCTTTGATTCCTGTAGAACTCTTCAAGCTTTCTGTAATAGTGGTTTCTGCCCATTCCCCAAACACGACGGTGTCCGGCTCAGGGTTCTCCAAGTCGAGAACTTCAAACATTCTCTCCAAAACTGGACGCAAGCTTTCGTGAAGACTCGACTCGTTGCTAACGCAGCTTTTCTCCACCAGTTTTTGGAGGAGACCCATTTGAGAAATGAACCAAGCATCGGGTTTGTCCAAAGCAGCCAGCGCCAAAACCTGGGCGGAATTGTTCATAGCTGGGAGAGCTGCATCAGTGAACTCGACCTAATGAAGAAGGAGAGTCAGAGCCATGTGTATCGATGGAAAAATTCCGGAAGACTCAACGCACCGGGACGAGTGTTCTAGTGAAATAACTAAGCTTCACAGCAACAGGACTCCAGGGAACTGGACCCAGTAACTCTCCTGATTAATGAAATTATCATCAGCTGACATCCGCTGGGGAAATACAAGGTAAACGAGACTTACTCAGCAGCTCAAACGCTCTCTTAATTAACCCACCAGCGCTGATCGGCTCAGGCGAGAGGGCGACCAGTCGTACGACGAAGCTGACCATTGATTCACGCAAGGTTCCAGAAGGCGCCCAGCCTCCAGTGCCTCCTGAAGAAGAAGCAACGGTTCCAGCTCTATCCAGTCTCGTTCTCTTTGGCGACGGCATGTCTCCATCCGAGGGCCTTTTCGAACCGGTCGCACTGTCATCTTGAGCCTTCAGAGAGGAAGAGCGGACAGTACCAGCTCTCTTCATTTCCCATGTCAAGATGAGATCTACGATGTCGATACTTAATCTCTTCATCTCGGGAGTAGCAGCGTTTGACGAGCCCAGTCGAGAAAGTGAGTTGACCATAGTGGGAACGAAGATTTCTCTACTCTCGTAGAAGAGATCAGGGTGACCAACAATTAGCTCCAAAATTGAG
Source organism: Krasilnikovozyma curviuscula (assembly GCA_014825775.1). NCBI lineage: Eukaryota > Fungi > Basidiomycota > Tremellomycetes > Cystofilobasidiales > Mrakiaceae > Krasilnikovozyma > Krasilnikovozyma curviuscula. Next base: position 70,579 of record MVAQ01000056.1, read on the forward strand.
ATCAGCTGTGGAGTGCTATGACCTTCTTCAACCAATATTTTACGGACTACTTGTGCCCATGGAGGGTGACTGGCGTTGGTTGGGAGAACACGTTGTGGGAGCACCGGCGCCAGGATGTCGATGGCTTGACGAACCAAGACACGACCGTCTGTTGGTGAAAGCTTCAAGAGCCCCGACCAAACCTGCATGACGATCTTCTGGGGACATTCATTCTTCTCAATAAACCGGGCGATCAAGACGTAGCTGGTGTGTTTGACTGTAGGGTCTTCAGCCCTGATGTGAAGCCAAGCCATCTTGATGATTTCTTTACGTAGTTCGCTGAGAAGATTTGGACAGTACTGAACCAAGAGGATCGACATCTGAAGTAGTTCGATTTTAACAGCGTCACCAGCACCAACGAGTTCGTTTTCAGACATCATTGGTAACCAGATTAGAGAGTGGGTTTGAGTGAGGAACTCCGCATCAATAAGATCATTTCCAGATCCGTTTTGAGTGAAGAAGACTAATAGAATTGGGTTGACAAGAAGACGCAAAGCGTGCATCTTGAAGCTCCATGATACGGCGTTGTCAGCGAAAACCCCGAGGAAATGTTGCAAAACGCTGCGCTTCAAATCAGTTGATGAATTGACAGCCAAGTGTTGGTAAAGGAAATCAGTGACAGGTGCCAAGTCCGCGTCGGTGTCGAGAGTATAGATATGTATGATGTCGAAGATGAGGGGTACTTGGTCTTCAACCTTGATGACGCTGATGAAGAGCTGTACAATCAGCATTGGTTCCTTTTGGAGATCTGATGGTGCGTATGGATCCATGGCAGCAGCCATTCTACTTGGGTCCGTTCTCCAGAGCGAAATGATAGATTCCAAGACCGCCGTATGATCCAGCAACCAGCGTGGTTGCTTCTTGACGAGCTCGGTGACGATAAGAAGACCAGGAGTGACCAGATCTGGAGCCTCAACATCACCGAAACAGACTGAACCCAACTTGATGGATTCCACCTCTGATGATAGCTCTGCAATCAAGTCAACCGCTTCACCAGATTGGATGACATTACGAAAGGTTCGAATGACTTCTGGTCTTTTCAGATTATCGAAGAGGAATGCCAAAGCATCTTTGGCATACCTGTTGAGATACAAGGTCAGGTTTTGAGTGAATGGGCCAGGTGAAGATTGGTGCAAGCTGGATTCAGCATCGACGACGAGATTGGTGAGATTGGTGAGGAACATATTGGCGGTGCTGGGTAGGAGACGGAATACGTTCACCAATCGAACCATTCGAGCAATGTCTGCACTGTCCTCTAATGGTGCAAGGGCAGCTTGGTGGAGCATGTTGGGCTCGTCTGCCAGTGTCTTAAAATGGTCAAGAAGCTTGTGACCGATCTCAACTTTGAAGTAGTTAGTGAGAAGTTCCAAAAACCGAGCAAGACCCTCAAGACCAGACACCGAGAGCCTCTTTGCGTCTGCAAGATTGACCAGGATGGGACGTAAACCAGACTGTAAAACTTCCTTAGGAAGCTTGTTCTGGTGCTTGAGTACGTGTCTCAGGCCATGATGAGCTACTTCCATGATTTCGTTGGTGGTCGAGTACACGTGCTTGAAGTAGACAGCAATAACTCTAGAAGAAGTGAAAAGCAACGGTCAGCAGGTTGGCACATAAAAAGGAGACGACAACTCCTCACCGAGAGCGAACGTTGGTGTGCTTTGCAAAGAACTCTGGGCATTCCATCGCGGCAGCCAACAGCTTCAAACATGATACCCTAAGGTTCTTCAGATTGAGCTCATTTCGGTGCTGAGCACTTCTTCCGATGAGGGCAACGTCATCTGCATCTGCTAGTGCGATGGCTTCGTGAAGTAGTCGGACCAGCTCATCGTTGATGTCTGGGAGGGAAGGTCGAAGGTTGAGGGAGTAGGTGATAGCTTCAATGTTACCAATCTGCATTGAAAAAGGTAACGCTCGGAGGGGTTTGTCGAAAATGGGGTTCAGAAGTGAAGCTTTGCCAGGATCAAGGAGTTCGGGGATCGAAATTCCAGTGAGGGTTGAAAGAAGCTCAATGCAATCTTGGACGGTTTCCCGAACAACGGCGTTGGGGCAGGCGAGCTCTCTGATGAGATTGTAGAGCAGTTTGGATCTCTGAGAGATACCAATTTCTGTATCCGAGTTGCATTTCTTTACGATGTACTTGATAGTATCAACGACAGTGGAAACCGTTCTTGGTGGATCGTTGGGCATATCCTTGAGGATGAATAAAAGCGGTCGAATGAACTCGATTTGTCGTTCAACGATCCATTGCTGTGGGATGTCTTCTTTAGTAGAGAGGACTGATATACCAGCACATCCTGCCAGCTTTCTTCTCCAAGATTCTTCATAGCAGAGAGACGAGAAGCGACGAGCTAAACAGTCCAGGATGTTGATCGGATCAGGTGTGAAGTCTGCAGGACCATCCTCAACCTTCACCGTCATGACTTGTTCTATGACGAGAGACACCAATACCTGACCAGTGGCAGATTCAGCTTCAGGCATATCAGCAAGAGCAAGGGCGATCGCGCTGAGATAGGACCTAGTGAGGGAAGCCAAAGCGCCACGGTGGTCAGGACGAGCAACTGCTGGGGTGGTGCTGGTTGCAGGCTGAAGCTGACGTCGATATTCACTGGCGAAGATTGAACGCGAAAGGTCCTTGATGAAGGCGATCATTGTCTCTTTGAGCTCTTCTGGAAGAGTCGCCAGGAAGAGACCTTTGATTGTTTGCTGAAAGACAGCCTCCTGTTCATGATTGGCGATACCCTAGCAAAAGCAAGAATCAATGCTTGTTGTTAATATCTATCCTTTTGAACGGGACTCACCTCTCCGACAAAGACGACACTTGACATTTTCAGAAAATCAGCAGCATGGCCACGATAGAAGGCATCCGGATGCCTCATGGTATCAACCGCAAGTGGCGTGAGAGTACCAAACGGCAACCTGTCTTTGTGGCCGTCAAAAAAGACAGCAGCCGAGGCCTCTGGAGCCGGAACATGGTACTCGAGGAGATGAGTGACCTGCTGGGATCTTCGGTTCCTACCACCCAATTTACCCAGGATCTTGACAGTCGCATGTGAATGATTGTGGTTGAATGGGATGGGTTTCAACAAATCATGCAACGCAGCCATCAAGTCTCTTCTGACTGGACCGAGTGTTGGATCCAAGAACTCTGAAGTCAAGTTGTCAATACAGAGCTCCAAGGTACGAAGGCCTTGACTGACGAGCTCTGGGCCGGCTCTCAATGCATGCACCAAAGGCTTCATGAGATAGCCGAGGTGAGGTAAGAGATTGGTGAGACGGACTGGGACAGTCAAGCAGAGTTCCACGAATAAGTCACGCTTCTCTGGCTCGGCGTGCAGCAATAAATAGTTGAGGGTATCGAGCATCTCTTGGAGGATTGGAAGAACCTCCTTGTACAGTGCTTCAAATCTCCCGCCACCGATCGAACGGAATAGCGCTCGAAGGATTGAGAAGTAGATTGTTGGTTCAGGTGAACGAGCGGCGTAGGTGAATGAGCTAGTAATTAGTTTCGCAAGCTGTGGGACCAAGACCATTTCGTTCTGTTCTGGGAACTGATTGACTGCCATGAATGCGAGCTTGAAAAGTTTGAGAGTCAAAGCAGCGCGTTTCTTGTCTTGAGTCCCGAATGTTTCTAATTTGCTCATCAAGTACTTCAGCAACATGGCGACAAGTTGGTGAGAGGTATCACAGAGATGGGTATTGCTATGTGGCGGTACGAGAAGGGTCTGTGGGATGGAGAGAAGGTGTGGATTGGACAGCGCTTGTTCGACGAAAAAGTCCATCTTCAAAGTCCAGACCTCAGCAAAGACGTGTGGGTCAAAAAGAAGGAGGATCTGAATGAAGTGGTCCAGAGATTCTTTCTCTTCTCGCTGGTCGGCAAGAGGGTTGTAGTAGCCAAGAAGACGAGTCTGGGCTTCAAAGAGTCTACCGAGGAGTCCACCATTTGGAGGAGGGGCTCCAAAGACGCGAAGCTGTGAGAGGAGAGACCGGACACCATGAAGCAAAGTCTTGATCAGGAACTTCGTGTCAGGAAGTAGATAAAGATCTAGAGAATGTAGTGATGAATAAGGATGACGCGCCGCGACGGTGACGAAGAAAGAACACTCACCTCGGCTGAATCCTTCTGGAACTCCCTCAGAAGCGTAGGCAACTGCATGCACCGGCTTTGCTCTTTCAATAAGCAGCCAGGCTGGAACCTCTTTCTCTTTTTGTTTCTCCTTCTCGCCCTTCTTCTCAGAGTCGTTCCCTTGGTCCTCAGGCTTGACTTCGACAACGGTTTCTGACGGTGGCAGTACTGATGTAGGTGCGTAAATCTCAGCCATCCTGGTGTGGATCGCTTCAATAGCACATAGTTTGTCCACAGATGTTTCCAAAATTGATGTTAGGTACTTTGGAACTTCCGACTTCTCAACTTTAGCTGTGAGCGTGTCGATCAAGTTGAGCAGGAGTTTTCCACACATTACTTGGACTCCCATGGCGAACGATGGTTCTTGCAAGCAACAAGAGTAGATATGAACAATTCGAGAGAGTTGGTGGACCGAGAGATCAGATTTGACGTGGTGGACCAAGTCTGCAAGCATGCTGTAAGCGAGAGGTCTGTTGTTATTGTGATGAAAAGGAAGAGTTTGCATTAGCACTCGTCACTGGACAAAATTCAACAGTAGAAAACGCACCGAAGAGTTTCTTGACTGGTAATACCAGTACCAACAAGGACCGGCTCGTGCAACATAGCATCAATTTGAGAAACAAAGGTTGTCCTGAAATCAGTTGAGAGAATGTGTCTAGTAGCAACCAATAGTTCCTGGGCAGAAAGATTAAGAGACGTTAATAAAAGATGAAATGAAAGGGTGAGAGCAGATCAAGGCTTACTTTGCGCGAAGGAACACTTTCAGGTGGACAGTCCATCAAGAGTCTGATACTGGCCTCAGCAATCGCTTCGGCGTGTTTCCTGATGTCATCAGAAGCAGTTCTTAGGACGTAAGCCAAGAATGACATGGTCTAAAAATCACCACAAGGATGTATCAGTGTCCAGAGAGATAGAAAAAGGAGGCGGTTTGCGACGCACCTTGACTTGAGCGACAATGAACTCCTGATACAATTCACGGTTGTGGATTTCCTGAGCTACACCGACAAAGATTTCACCTTTTTCCAAAGCAGCAGCATGTGCTTTCCTCTGAGGTTCAGCTTGTAGATTCAAGCACTGAATGGCCGAAGGAATGGTTAGCCGTTAGCGACAGGAATACAAACGCGCAGCACGTACCTCCATCACCAGCGGGAAGTATTCTCGAATATAAGGGAAGACCATCGTTCGCCAAGTTTGGAATACCAAAACGATGGCAATTGGACACTCAGTCAAGACTTTGAACGACTTCAGAGAAGGACGCAGTGTCTTGTCTTCCTTGTCGACAGTTTTTTGAATGATGGCTGGCTTTTCGTCCTGAACAAAAACAAAATTAACACATGGATGAGCACCAGCTCAATATATAACATCAGTGACAAAGAAAGTTGACTCACATCAGCTTCTCTTCCAAACTCCTCCTCAACTACGCCTCTCAGATTTCCATACATTTCTTTGACCAGCTCCAGGAAAGGCTGCACGTGACTCTCAACCTCATCCTTGAACGTCCTATTCTGATCAATCACAATCTTGATGCAGACCACACCGTTGTCTTCGTTCTCGACTCGCAGCAGATGAATCATGAGTTCCATTATTGAGTTTGCCCATGGTCGGAAGTTGTCGTTGTGGGGTAAGCGCTGTATGATTTCTAAGAGTGTGTGTCGAAGTTTCTGTAAAGAGATGAATTACCGAACGGGTAATGATCAGCTATAGAGGCTACTGCGAGGGAGCTGTTGCGACGACGCGCAAAGAAGTTGTTTTTGTGCGACTTACTTGTTCCAGTGAATCTTTGACGAACACAGGTTTACCATTCCTCAGAACCTCTTTGAAAGCCGGTAAGAGATGATCCAAGTACCTGGCATAGTCGATATCTCTGAACTGATCAACCGATTCTCTGAGTTCAGTCGCGATTTGAAGCTGTAGAGAGTAAGTAGGTTGAGGATGGAAAGAATTTGGTTAGTATCAGTTCGAAAGAAATTGAAACGAGCTCCAGTGATATGACGAACCTTTGTCTTGACATCTACTCAGCCCAAATCAGATGAGAACAGTCAGTCATACGCCAGATAAATGAAATTAGAGAGCTTCAAAATAACTCACCACCACTGGGATCCATTAATTTGGCAGCAAAGCTCTCGCAGTCAGCTATGCTAACACTACCTGAATGGCTTCCCTGTGACGGAGCAGGTGTTGAAGCTGATGCTGAACCACTAGCACTGGCATTGTTAACTGCTGCTGAAGTTCTTCGAGTATTTGCAGCGGGTGAAGCTGTGGGCGTCGAAGTCGCCATGGTGAGAGGAGTACCAAGAACAGGACCACTGATCTGGCTGTTTTTCTAGGTGAATTGTATTCAAATGCTTATGATACCTAGCTGTTTGGAAGGGACACAAAACAAAATTTAGTTTTTCGAAACTTGGTGTGGCTCTCCAGCCAGAGAGAAATAATGAAAAGTGCTGGATGGGAAGGAGAAAGGGAGCTCGAGCTGACCTGGTTTGATACAATGCTGGATGGGAATGGGAACTCAGTATATTGTCGATTTCTCCATCCAGTGTTATCGCGCTGAGCGATATACAGAGTCAAGAAGGTGACCAGAAAGAGTGGGATTTGGATTTCGCAGGTGAGAAGAGCGTCGCCTCAGAGTCGCTGAGGCCCTCAGTGCGCTGACCTTCGCGACAAAAAAAGTCTGCGCGCAACCGTCGCGACAGTCTGAAACTCCCATCTTCTAAACATCAAATCTTCGAGCAGCAGCAGTATGCCAATCTCATACATATTACTAATATCTCGTCAAGGTGACTAGGAAAGTCTTGATTCTAGCTGAGTAGGAAATACTGACTGGTAGGTTTGTCTATTTGCAGGCAAGGTCAGGCTTGCGAAATGGTACACAACCCTCTCGACAAAAGCGAAAGCAAAGATTGTCAAGGAGGTCACTCAACTGGTGCTTGCCAGGAGGACGAGGATGTGCAACTTCATCGAGCACAAAGGTTCGTCTCGTTCCCTGCACTTCCCTAGTTGATCAGCCAATGCTGATTTCAGCCTTTCAATCTACAGGAGAGAAGGTTGCCTACCGGAGATATGCTTCTCTGTTCTTTGTTGCTGGTATAACAAATTCAGATAACGAGTTGGCGACACTTGAGATCATCCATCGATACGTTGAGGTGTTGGATAGGTACGTGACGAGATCGCTCCTTTGGCTTTGAGTTTCCTTCAATGCTAATCTGACTTGCTTCTTCCTTACCATCAGGTACTTTGGAAACGTAAGTAGAATACAGACTAATGTGTTTCTGGCTCAACACCTAACAAATATGCAACGCTTAACCACAGGTCTGCGAATTAGATCTCATCTTCAATTTCCAGAAAGCCTACGCGGTCAGTTGTCTTCACTAAACCAACAGGACCATCTTTACTCATCTCAACTATTCAATTCAGATTTTGGATGAGCTGATCATCGCAGGGGAACTCCAGGAATCATCGAAGAAATCAGTTCTTCGAGTGGTGCGTGTGCACTGGTCTCTCTGCTACACTGGTTTCGAACTCAGCTTACTGTGTTCTATATTAGGTCGCTCAATCAGATACTATTGAAGAGGCGGAAAACACAGAAGATTCTTTGGCGCGACTTGGCTCTCTGACCACTCCCTCCAGATAAGTGTTCACCCACCGGCGCGTCCACGCTCTCTTGTCTACTCCCTCAGCATATCAACTCAATGTAAACAAGTGGCAGTATGGAGAATGGTTTTTTACCACAATCGGGACGATAGGAGGAGGCTCGATGACAACAAGAAGGCGTCTGTCCAACATGTAGGAAGAACGAGAAGAAGCTTTCACGCATTTGTACACTTTTACACTGTATCTTAGGCCATTTATACCAAGGGGTTTCGCTCTTATTTTTTGACAATGCGCCTCGCAAGAAACTACAAAACGGGTACAAGCCCGCGAGCATCTTTCGTTTCGCCCGTCTGCATCAGTCATGAGCTCAATCTCATACCAAAGCGACTTTATCAAGGTCGAGTCTATACCAGGAAAGGGAAAAGGTTTTGTTTCTACGGGGTAAGCTGCTTTTCTTTTTAAGCTCACCGACAATTCCACTATGATTGAAATCCGCTGTTCAACAGTCCAATTTCAACAGGAACCTTGCTGCTTGAGGAAAGACCCCTCATTATGCTCCCTACAGATAAACGTACAGCTGCAGATGTCATCTCATCGGTGCAGAAGCTGCCTAAAGAGCTGCAGAGGTGCTTTCTAGAGCTGTCCAATGCTCTACCGAAAGACGTCAACCCCTTAGTAGGGATCTATAAGGTAAATTCTTCTTTTTATTCTCCAAGTAATGACTATCTACTGATATTACGCTCTCGACCTCTACAGACCAACGTCTTGCCAGCATCTGAGGGCATGTCTGGAGTGGTAATGAGCATTTCTCCAATTTCTAACCTCTCCACCGGAATCCCCTTTCTGATTCACTCCCGGGCATTGGTTTATCATCTCAGTTCTACCTCTCAAGCCGGTTCAACCACTCGTGTTGCCCTAATGTCGCTCCCACCTTCACCAAAAACGCTCTCGAATGGCGAACTGTCCACCCAATCTTATCGGCAAACACTGAGCTTTTCCACAGCTACATATCTCAGAAACTCCTACTACCAGCTGAAGAACGCCAACGCCATCTGTTGTCATCGTTCTCCTTCCAATGCGACTGTGCCGTGTGTAGCGCATCCTTTGATGCACGGACGCTGTCTGATCAAAATAGACGGAAAATAGCGGAGTTGAAGAACGAGATAGACGCGTTGTTTATGAGCGATGCTAAGGCGGCCTTAAAGAAGAATTGCGAGTTGGTGAGGTTGACAAATGAGGAGGGTCTGTTGGAGGAGAAGGCGTTCGCGCTGTCATCCCGATCGATTCTGTATATCGTGTACGGTGATAAGATTAGGGCACAAGCGTCGTGTGAAGAAGTCGCCGCTACTTTCGAGATGATCAGGGGAAAAGGTGAGGACTGGCAGAGGTGGGAGAGTATTGTAAAGAAAGGCGCGAAGAACGACCCGAGATTTGCGAAGCTTGGACGTCTAACCTTTACAGAAGAAGATCATCAATGATGCATAACGTGGCATAATGTGGTATAATAATTTATGATACGGGGTATAGCGTTCGTTGGGAGTCATTCATCCTCTGCCTAACGTTGGAAGCAAAGACGGAACGTTCATCGCCGAGAATCCAGCAAACAACCCATCGCCCTTGCTGGTCAGGTTCGAGATTTTGGTCATGATAGTACCCTCCGGTGCTGTGAGAATCGATGATGACACAGAAAAAGTTAGTAATCATTCCGAACTTTAACATACCACCAAAAGAGGTTGCTCACGATCGCCCAGCCCTTCATCCTTCACTCTACGTTTAATATTCTCCATGATCTCATTTACAGCAGATCTATCGAGATTGTCCCTTATAACCAAATAACCAAATACAATAAAGAAAGTCAGTGGCCGATGTCGCTAAGTAGAATAAATATAGCAACGCACCTCATTCTGAACAGTGCATCTACGAATGCAATATTTGGTCCATGCGCCTGAGCAAAAGACCAGTAGTCCAAGAATGCCATTTCTTTAGAGGACTCAAGGATTGCAAGGATCATCTCCACCACCTCGAAATTGAGTTCCAAATCTTCCCTCTGCTTGAAGGTTGCAAAAAAGGTGAAGACTTCTCCAATATCCTGTCGAATCTTGTTCACAGCTGCTGGCATCTTAAGCTTGGAGCAGCGACGCAGTGCGGTGAGATAGGTGGTAAGGAAGGTGTCAATGAGATCTTCGAGGAGAAGATCAAAGATGGAGGGGTTGAGGTGATCTTTGTAGTCGCCCATGTAGTCGCGCATGGTTTCAACAATTTGCAGCATGGGCTGCTCGGTGTACCAAGCGGGAGTGAAGAGCTGTTTGGTAGCTGCTTTGACATCATTGAAGACCAGGTCAATGAGGGTCTGGGTACATTTTTTAGCGACATCGAGGTACCCATCAATGGCGTCGTTGATCTTGTCAACAATTACAACCTTGTACTTATCGGAGACGATGGGTTCAAGTCGTGATGAGAGTGCTTCGGCGTAATCTGCGGATTTGATTTGGTCGTTGGCGAGGGCGATAACGTATTCGACAAGACCTGGGGGTGATTCATCAGGCTTCTCCAGCATTTTCTTCACTTCAACCTCAACGAGCGAGATGAACTGGCTCTGCGTCACGCGCATCGCTCTGTTGGCTTCACTCACGACCCTCGCCAAAACGCCACCCTGACCAGAATCTGCGGCCAGATCAACCTGCTGATTAACCATCTGGAACATGATAACAGCTCCTTGCAGGCCATACATTCCGTTATCCTCCATCTCTGGTGGTTGATCTCTGAAGACGAAGTCGTGTCGCTCATTCTTCATCAAGTTCTCCGTCCATTCATCCATTTTCCTGACAATTACTCCAACATAATCTTCTATCAGCTCTTGTTCATGACCGTTGAGGATAGGTGGTGTGAGCCAGGCTGGCGGGATTTCCAGCTCTTTCATCGAAGCTTTGTACTCTTTGACCCAAGCGTGGATACGGAGTAAAACGCTGGCTTCCGGTGCTTCTTTGACAATACTGGATAGTACTTCGTCAAGTTGGTTGTGGTAGAGCTTGACGAAGAATTCGTGAAGGTTGTAGTCTGATGGGAAGCATGGGACGACGTCGGATTCGATTCGGATGAGATCTTTATACACCCAGCCAAGATTGTCAACAAATTCGTTGGGGTCAGTGATACCTGGCTGGTACGCTGATTTGAAGTAGCTTTCTACTGTAGAGGTAAATGTTTTGATCAGCTTGTGTCGGTAGTGCTTGATGGTTCGAGCTTCTGCCTGCATCGACCTGATGACCCCGCGTTAGCACTGTTTCTGTCAGGTGGGACCCAACATGCTGATCTACTCACTTAAACTTCGCTGCTGCATCAGTCTTAGATCTCATCACTAGCTTCATAGCTGCAGCCTGCACAATATCGCACATTGCGTCAGCATTTCGCGGTATTGAAGAGCTTGTTGCTTGAGCTACCACGCACCTTCTCATCGTGTTTTCCTTCTACTTCAACAATCTTGGCAATTTTCACCAGCACCCCTCGTCTATCAGCCCTCGCCAACTCCAAAAATCCATCCACCAGTTCCCAAATGTGCTTGTCGAATGCTTCAATCAACTGATCGAGCCTCTCGAAGTATTGCTTGACTACGTTCGTAGTTTCTGTATCTGCTGATTTTTTAGCTTGATGTATGGTTTCGTTTCGGAAAGATTCCAGTCGGATAAGGTGTGAGTGGATGTGAAGAAGGTATGGCTGGGGACCAAGAGAATCTTCACGGTCTGAGTCGAGGAGTTCGGCTAGATGAAGAACCTTCGAAGATGTTTCTTGAAGTGTGAGAAAGATAGTGTCCGTCTGAGCAAAGTTTCGATGTATAGAGGATACCTAGGACGAAGACAAACGGGAGCAGCAAAGTTAGGAACTGCGTGTCACTTGTCGGCAGAGGCTTCCACAAAGCAGTAAACCCAAACTCACTCTGCTGATTTTGGTGAAGGCTTTGACTGTATTATTGGGGTCTCTACACGTTTTCTCGACGCTCATCATCTCGTCCTGGATCGTCTGCAGGTTATCTTTCGTCGCGAGGAGCTTCCTCAGTCCTTCCCTTGTCGCATCGAGCTGGTCCTTCACCCCTCCTTTCAACTGGATATCAATCGCAGTCTTCTCTTTATGAAGTTTCTTCCTGAGAGCTGCTATCTTGAGGAGATCATCTGGCCTGAATACAAGCACCTGCGTGTAAGAGACACCCTCACAAGACACTACGAGCATGAAAGCATAGCAGCAACGTACGACTTCAGAATCTCACCCACAGCTGCAGAGGCTGACAGAGTGCTGGCCATACTGGGCCTCCAGCTTCACTTGTGTTGACCCAGGAAGCTGTCCTTTGCTAGGTAGATGTCGTTTGCGTGTACTTTCAAGTGAGAGTGGTGGCTGGAAATTAAGATCATTACTAGGTATGTAACTAGCAAGGACAGAATCCACCATCATTGGAAGCAGCTTCAACCTGAACAGAAAGCTCGCTCAACCCTGGAATTCGACTCTTTAATATCGACTCGACGCGCTTGACGACGCGGTCTACGTTCGCAAACGTAGCAGGCCTGTAACCAGTAGCGCTCTCCGAGGGCCTTCCTGGATCTTGAGATTTTGAAGATGTTGATTGAGAGATGTGAATGTGGATGGAACCGATCATCGTCGACTCATCCTTTGGCCAAAATCTGGGAGCGCCGTAAGATGCAAGCCCTTCCACACTCGAAAGCTGGAGGAGAGCAGAGGAGAAAGGGGGTGAGTCCATTGTCAAGATCATATCTTCTGAAAGACCCCGATTTGATTAATGTCGACTTACCTCGGCGAGAGCTTTCCGAATATCTCCCTCAATAGAGCTGCCCGAGTCAAGGCACAACACCTTCCCACTGTCAATGACCAGAGGCACCACAGAGGCGACAATGAGAGCTGCAATGAATAAAGATGCGATAGGATCCCATCCTGTCCAGCCAGTATATTGGATGAGAAGAGTAGAGATGATCACTTGTTGAAGATGAACAAGTTGTCAGATGAGATCTCCCGACTAGAGATCTAGCGACAGATGTTCCAGCTTACCACCAACTGACCCAAGAGTATCAGCCAGAACGTGTAGGAAAACTCCTCGCATGTTGTGGCTGTGACCTACGTGGTCATGCTGAAAGCGAGGAGTCATTGTAAATTAGGATGGAATCTAGTATTTGACACACCAAATTTATGCTTACCGACGAATGATCATGATCATGTTGATGGTGGTCTGAGTGTCCGTGATCATGATCGCTGTGGCCATGATCGTCATGGCCGTGAGAAGAGTGGTCGTGGGAGTTGTGATCATGGCTAGAGTTACCATGATAGTGTGGAGAGGGGTTATGAGTATGGTCACAGTGGTCATGTGTATGATTGGAATGATCGAGAGTATCGTCACCATGATGGGAGTGATCATGCTGTAGGTGTAGGTTGTCAGTAGCTTGGTCTCTTGTTTCAAAAAAGGGCTGACTTACACCGTGAGAAGAATGATCATGATCATGTCCCGAATGGTTGTGATCATGATCATGATCGTGATCACTTTTTTCATGTGAGTGATCATGGGAGTGTGCTGACGCTTTGGTTGGGGTTGACACGGTGTGAGCCTGGATATGAGAGTGCTACATGAGCTTGATCAGTCTTGGTCCAGCCTAACTGTGAAATTCAGCTTACTTTGTGGTCATCATGATGATCATGGTGATCGTGACTGTGACTGTGATCATGATCATGATGTGCCCCGTGGTCATGCTCATCATGACTGTGTGCCTTTTCGGATGAAGTGGAGTGTGAGTGGCTGTGACGATCTTGAACCATTTTTTTTGGAGCAGGAGGACCGTGTGAATGAGAGTGTGCGCCGTGGTCATGTCCACCGTGCGAGTGACCATGCTAGGAAGATAGAGTGAAAAGTCAGTAAGAGGGAGGCCGGATGGCAGATAAAATAAGGCCTACACTATGTCCGTGGTGGTGATGCCCCCCTGTTGCTACCATTCCAAACAAGTTGATTCCGAGACCGATAGCACTGACCAGCAGCAGTTGGTTGGTGTTCATCTCAGGTGGATCCATGCTACAAACCAATGTATAAGAAGTCGTGACCCATCGGAATGAGAAGAATTCAAATAACACCAACTCACATTCTTTGAATAGCTTCGAAAAGAATAAAAACGCTGATCAAGATGAGAAAGACACCGTTGGCGAAACCTGACAGCGTCTCCACCCTTCCGTAACCATAGGTGTATTGCGCATTTGGTTTCCAAGTTGCCATTACGGATGCGAAAAGACCAACACCAAGAGCCATACAATCGAAGAACATATGGATGGCTGGGTCGGATGAAAAGTGCATCAGGTGAGATTTCCTTATGAAAAAAAAAAAAAAAAAAAAAAAAAAAAAAAAAAAAAAAAAAAAAAAACCTAAGACGAAGACTCACCGTCAGAGATGAGGCCTAATGAGTTTGTCCAAATTCCCCAAATCATTTGTACAGCCATGTACGCCAAATTGAGCAGCAAGAAGTAATATATCTTCCTGCTCTCCGGATTCTTCAAGATGACTTTGATATACGTCCTCATCAACCTGATGGAGTTGCTCTGTTCTCCTCCTGCGGCAGCCGACATTGACGCGACGTTGTTGAGATGAGGCGCCTTCAAAGCCGGAGCAAAGATGACTGAGACATAGATAAGGGTCGAGAGGACATATGAAGAAGATGAAGGTTGGATGGCGACTACGTATGGAGGGAAGACGTAAGTTATGAAGGTTGTCAGAGTGAGTGTGGTTTGAAGTGATGGGATGTTGATAGTTGGGAGGAATGTCGTCATTTGAGGTATTATTGCTGATGGCAGAATACCTTGCGCTGCAATAAGCGCGAACAGGAAGTGGTGGAATGAGAATGGCTCTGGGGTGATAGGTGGTAGACCGAACAGATCGACGTCACCAGCAAAAACTGAGAGAATTGCCAGAGGCAGGGTCATGAAGGCTGAGATACCAAGTGATTGTGTTTGAATGGATCGGAGAGTAGATATTTGAAGGTGTTTGGGTAAGAGGGTTGTGGTTCTGTAGTTGGCGAGGAACAGGTGACTGATGAGTGCGACGTGGACCAAGGTTGCTCCTGCAATAGAAAGGGCTAACGAGAAGCATAATACGTAAGTATACTGTGAATTTTGAGGGTGGTACTGTACTCACTGGTCGAGAGAGTCGAGAATGACAAGATCAGTGCCGCTAGCAAACACAGGCTGGAAACAGGAGACCCCAGCGGATTCTCAAGAAGGACCGTCCAGACCTCCGGCACACTGAGAAATACCATAGCTCTCACTAACGAGATTTTTGATATCACCGTGAAGAGTGCGACGTTCTCCACCGTCAGCACTGCAGAGTAAACCATCATCGACGATCGTCCTCCTTGTCCTCCATTCGATTTCTTGGCCTTCCCTCCATCCGGATCATTGGAAGCCAGAAACCAACCTCCAAGAGACGCTATCGTACTCGCACCATACACGAGCCATCCCACACCTGTCCCTCTTTCAAAGGCCCACTCCTTAACTCCGCCAATAGCGATGATGAGGCCCATTTTGGAGAGCAAAACCCATAGTAAAGCTTCAGGTGCAAATGTGATTGGTGGTATGATTGATGAGCGTCTTCTGGACCTCGTTGGTATTGCTATCTTGGACAGAGACCGGCGGTGAGGTGAGGGAACAGAGCTCGGCGGTGGTAGACTCATGTTGCTGGCAGAAGAAGTCGGGATTGATCGAGGTAATTTGTGCCTAGCTTGATTGCAGTTTCTCTAATACAGCCTGGTTGTCTGTTGAGGAAACTGCAAAGGCCTGCAGTTAATTGGTTGGAAAGGAAAGGGTACTGCAAAGGTTGCACGTCCAGCTGGAACAGCAACTAGTCGCAACTTGTGTTGGTGATTTCCCCTACAGAGACTAACTTGAACTTGCCCTGGAACCTCTATTTTCCTGATGGTGTGGACAGGGACTTCAGGTGCAGCGAAAAGATTAAGGAAGAAAAATGGGTTGGGAGACAGACTTACTTCGAGGGGAGAGTCCGCAATTGGCGATAGTCCGCCTCAAACGGTATTCACCTCCTCCCAACTAGACCTCAGAGAAAAACGCGCCTGACTTTGGCGTATTGACGAGCTTGGCAATGGATCCCAAACCGATACCCAAGGTCGCCATTCACAAGGCGGATCTCTCTGATCTGCCAGAACTCATCAAGGTGCGTGCGTGCCGAAGTCAGTCACCACTCTTCTCTTGGACGAAAACTGACTTCTCATTCGGCTTCTTCCTTCCCAATGACTTTTTCGGCTGATGTTTCATCAGATGAGGATCGCTTGTGGGTGGGGAGATGACACTGTAGGTGTTCTAAGACTGGAAACTCCTACGAGTGCAATGAGCGATTCCATCCTCGTCGACCCAGGCGATGGCTTGACTTTGCTTGGGAACTTTCGGATACAATTTGAGCATTCTAATCTTTCTTATTGCTTTTGCTCATCCAGATGGAAGAATACCTCAAGCTGCCGAACAGGCAGACGTATATTTTGTATGTGGTCCGCGCGGTGTTCTAGCCTTTTCTTCTTTCTGTTCTTCTTAATTGAGTTATAACTGCTTTTAGCAAATCAGAAGGTGACGAGTGGGTTGGAATGGCAGCTATGGAGACTGATAATGAAGACCCATCCATAGCAGATTCTAAGGAAGACCGCGTGCAAATTGGTGAGCCTTCAGCCTGGTTTTTGTTTCGTTCTTGATACCAAGTGCTAACAATAAATAACCAATATTTTCAAGCATCTCTCTTCGTCTATCAAAAGTTCCAGTCTGGGATGTACGGTCGAGCCATCATGGACAAGATGGAAGCTTTAGCCCTTGCCACAGTCAGCGAAGGCGGCTACGGGGCTAAAGAGATCACTGTTAACACTACCTGCTTCAATCCAAACTCTAATGAATTGAGTAGAAACGCTTTGTGGTATATGCGCAGAGGGTAAGTGGAACACCGCTTTCGCTCAGGTTAACCTTTACCCAGACCTATTTCTGACTCTGACTTGTTTTCCATGTTTGTTCCATAATCTTTTCACCTGACTCTGACTTGATCTAGTTACAAAGAGTGGAAGGTCAGTATGAAGTGTCCTGCTCAATCATTGGACTAGCGTCCCTGACTTGAACTCTCTCTTCCGTTTCCTTGGTGTCACTAAATCAGAGAGAACCTCGCTACCCAGACCCATCGGGTGTTCTACGCATGGCAATCTATATGAGGAAATAAGGGTGCATCGGGAAGAAACGGAAACTATGGTGACTTAGATTAAAAGAATTTCAGAGTTCATTATAGCTAGACCAGATCAGGTTGAGCTGACGGCTTGAATTAAAGGTGGTTAACTAAATGAAAGGGAAATATTGTAACGACTCTAGTTGGATTTTGTATAGCGGGGTTGATCTAATTCTAGATTAAAATTGAGATTCTTGAGTGATTTTCTTCAGGCAGATCCCGACGGCAAAGACTCGACTTGTTGGCTGGCTTTGATCTGAGCTTTTTCAGCTCGGATACGCTTGGACTTTTGGATTCCAAAGTCGTCAGAAAAGACAATAAAGACTTCTTCCAACGACAATCCAGAACTGTGGCAAAACAATGGAAGTGCAGATTAGTTTAACGGAAGTCGCTGCCTACACCCACGCTTTAGCACTCACGTTTCAGGGTAAAAGAAAATACAGAATAGCCACCCGAGCAAACAAAGGCCACAGTAAAATCCGAAAGCACCAGCTGGAGTGATCGCATTCATCAGAGACAAGAAAGTCGAACTGATGACCAAGTTCATAGCCCAGTTTGTAGCTGTGCAGATTGAGGTTCCAATTCCTCTAACTTCGAGACGGAAAAGCTCTCCCTGCTGCCATGGAACTGAAGGATCCAGACACCAAAAACACAACCGTCAGAATTGCTAGCATGAAGAAATTACACGAAAGAAGTGGTACTGACTATTTCCAAGACCGGTTGCGTAACTGGCAACGTATGTCAACATCCAAGTCAAAACGAGAGCTGACCACTTCTTAGGATAAGCGGTGCCATCCACAAGAATACCACCAGTTGACTTGGTGAGGACTACAAAATCGCACAATAGGGTCAGAAATGCAAGGCGCGACCTAGAAAATAAAAGAATGCACGTACAGTAGAAGCTGATGGAAGCCAACAACAATGAAATAACCATTCCGGGAGCACTGAAGATCATGGTGGTTCTTCTACCGATAGGATCGACAATCTTCAGTGCGAGAAGGGTAAAGATGAAGTTGACGGAAGCGACAATTAGGCCAACAGCAGTTGGGTTGTCAAAGCCGATGCTGGAGAAGAGAGTTGCAGACTGTTTGAGAGAAATAGTTAGTAAAGGGCGTTCAATTGGCCAATGCGAAATGAACAAAACTTACGTAGTACATCAAAGTGTTAAATCCACAGAGCTGCTGGAAAGCTTGGAGACCACATCCAATGATTAAGGCACGTCTGTTCATTCCAACAGTGAAGATGCTAGACAACCTCTGAAAGAAGGTGGTCTTCTCGGACAACCGGACGCTCACTTCGACACTGGCCTTCATGATGTCAACCTTGGCTACAATCTGTTCGGGCGTAGCTTTAGCGTAGATTCTACTCATGACTCTTTCAGCTTTAGAGAGCTGGCCAGATCGGATGAGAATACGTGGAGATTCCGGCAGCCAGATCATGGCGAGAAGTTGCAAAGCTGAAGGGACGGCACCAAGACCGACCTAAAATCAGATAAAGCTGCAATCAGTAATTGCCGCGAGGAGAATGTTTACTGGGGTATTACCATCCATCTCCATCCGTTAACAACATCCGCGAAAGCAGCTCCAATGGCGTAAGCAATAACTTGACCAAGGGTTATGGCAACGACATTGATAGTGACCAGTCGGCCTGAAATAAACGTAAGTTGGGTCAGCTTTAGTATGTTATAGGAAGAATCTTGTTCTTTCAGCTCACCTCTGAGTCGGGTTGGAGCCAATTCACCAATGTATAGTGCTACAGAAACAAAGACGATCCCACGTTAATCAAATTTTATAAAATTAGCAGCAGCTATGACTTACGTGCAATACATGAAGCAAGACCAACACCAAATCCAATCACGAATCTACCGCCAACCATAGCGGCGACCGTGCGACACACAGATTGACCAATGGCGCCAGCAATAAAGACGACGTTGGCAAAAGCCAGAACACCTTTTCTACCGACAGAGTCTGCTCACATCAACAAGACATATTGAGTGTCGAATTTTTTTAAAGGAGGCGCAACATTACGTTACTCACCAGACGCGATACCTGCAGCTAGTCCTCCAATAAGCGCACCAAGCGTGGTAGCACTGGTGATTAATTCCTTTTGACCAGCCGATAGAGCTGATCCAAGATCTTTGCCGATTACGACGAGAGTACCGGATATGACTCCTGTGTCATAACCTGAGGTTTACAGTGGTCACAAGCACAAGAAACCATTGTTAGTAACGCTACCGCAGTAAGGACACACCTGTGAAAAAAACAAACCAAACAAAAGGCCAGCCAGAGATGCTGTGCAGACAAGACACCAAACAAAGAAAGAGATCCTGAAAGGGAGGTCGTAGAAATGACAAGGAATTCGAATCAGCAGTTGAACGGGTGCAAACAGCGGACGGATGGAAATTCTCTATTTACTTCTCCTCTCCTTCTGCAATGACGGCGCTCTCGTCAATGTCCTTTACCATGCCACTGTCATTATTATCAAGGGTGGTTTGTGACATGTCGATTAAAGGGATATAAGAATAAGAATGCGTGTTGTGAAATCCGGGAACGAGTGTTCAAAATTTAATGATTCGGAAGGCCTGCAGCTGAAGTGTGGGCTCCTCCTGGATTGCAGTGGATCGCAGTGAGCCGGTCATTGAAGGGAAAGGTGGGAGGTAAGTTTTAGGAAAGGGGAACAGAGACATTAATAAATGTCAGCGGCCACGACGAGGAAGCGTTACAATAAGAAAAGGGACACTCGCTGTGTGAATTGTGGGTGGAGATCAGGCCGTTGCTGTACATAAAAAGCTTCGAGGGAATTCGCTGATGGTTGTGACTCCGTAGGAGAACCCAGTGAATACGGTAAAAGGTGGGCGTGAATTCGAAGATGTGGTTGGAGGGCACAAAATCCAGTACACGTAAGTTCATATCCGACATTTTGGCCGCTTCGTGAAGCTTTTTGTTTGAATCAAAGAAGCAAAGAGAGAGTGTAGTGAGAAATGGAGGATGAAGAGCTGTAAACTCTGCAATGATGCTTGAAAAATGTTCCAAACTTTTCGAGGAAGACCACAAGAACAGTGGAAGCCCCTTTTCGTCAAGCTTTTTGCTCTTGGAGCTACAGGAGCAGAGTTACAAACGAGAAAGGGACAAGTGATGCATCAACTACTTTGCAGATATATCTCTGATATAAGAAGACAATGGTAATGACTCTGGGAGCTAGTGGTGCCCGCCAATGTTTTGGTCTTCCTCGTGGAGATCTTGAGCATCATACTCGTAGGGAGCGTACTGCGGTTGGCAAAGAATACAACATCAATCTTAGCTGTATATTTTCTTCTGAGTGATGATAACCGACTGACCTTCTGTAAATGAGGAGCCCACCTGTCTTCTCTCAAACCGTTATAGGGATACTCCTTCTCTACATAGGGTGCCTTCTTGAACTCAGGGAAAAATCTGGCGTAAACAGCACCAACGCATGCTATGCCAGTAAGAACGATAAAGAACTGGAAAAAAACAAAACAGGATGAGATCAAGGTACTGCTCAGAATACATGCGATTGATGCACATTTGCTCACGTTAATGGTTCCTTCAAGGATAGTAAAGTTTCCCGCATATGACACAGCAGTATTGTTGTAAATATCATCGTCCTCTTGGAGCTAAGAATCCGAGAAAGCATAGAAAGGGTCAGTTGTTGCGCGCGAGCTCGGTGATCTTATACTATGAGATCAAACGTACTGTTTCTCCCCAATGCATTTTTCTGCCAGGATAGAAGTAGTCACCACCTGGATCACGATTGCTGGTATATTCAACGGGCAAGTTGGGATATCCATTGAGCTGAGGGTCTGGAGAATCCAAACTGTTCAAAGAAGGGAGGGGGTGAATGCTCAGTAAGTTGTTTCACAGTCTAGCTGAAAATACTGCAAGGATGATATTACACTTACCCATATTTGCTGCTGTTCACTGGGATGTTTCCTCTATCGTCAGGAGCAGGGTTGCCGTTCCAACTCCCGTTGTTCCACAAAAAACCTCTCCTTCCCGCTACGGCAGCTCCTCCAAGATGAGTAACTGATGAAGAAGGTTTTCTAGAAAAGAGTACTGATCTGTTTGATTGGAATGGAGCTGCTGGACGAGCCAGAGCTCTGGAAAATGTACGAAGGGAGGCCATCAAATGGCTCAGGGGTGGTGGGGAAACAGCTGTAGGTAGGAAGTAGCTTGTGTCAGTGCTGAGTCTGAATAGGGACCTTGGGAGGTTTGAGCAATATAAAGATACCAAGTGCTTCTTACTTTTCTATATAGGTCCCGTCGCTGTCACTCTGCGTCGTTGAAGGCCAGCGTTCGTGTGAAGGCTCTTCCCCACCATTGACTCTGGTTCTCGCGCGCGTCCCTCGTCAGCTTTTTCGCCGCATTTTCTTTCCATTTATCTCCCTAGGACGGGTGCTGTTAAATCTCAAATCGGCATACCATTTGACAGATGCATCTCTTTCGCCAGTCTGTCTCTTTCACCGAGAGGATGTAGTTTTTTCCAGAGGGTTATCAAAACAACGCTACTTCCACTGATTAATAATTGACATGCCTTCAAGATCTCCTACAGTATCGTTCTGCTGCAGATTAGAAACTTCCAAACGCTCTCTCTGTCGGCATGTTCTCGTTGTGTTCAACAGACGGAGTCTTCAAATCGCTCTTCTCGTCGACTCCAACTGGCGCTCCGTGGTGTGTTGCACCCTGGGTCTTAATGTCCTCAACCAAGTCGTTTCCATCAAAGATAACCATAGTTTCCTCAAGAGTCTGTTGGAAATGTTCGTGTAAGGAAATCACAGAGTACGTCAGATGAAACAGTCTGAGATGAGGACGACGAAGTTAGAGGAATTAAGACACACCAGATTCTTAGTTTCAATGATGTAAAGGGACACAAAGACTAGTTCAAAAGCTAGCCAGCAACAGAACACGATGTAGTATTTCCTGTAGTCATGAAAGGGCAGTCGAAATCAGCACCTCTCCCTGCGAAACTCTCCAGGAAGCACTCACCAGGAGATGGCATCCAATGCTATTGGATTGACATCTATAGTAACAAATATAGTATTCACAAGTCAACAAAAGAGTATGACAGTGAAACATTCATAAACTGACATTGATTGAACACCAACGAAGCAGAAACTAGTTGGGAAGAACATGTCAACATCAGATGCATTAAACGGGGTGAAAGTAATACAAGAATCTGTACAAAAAATAACTCACCAAATAAGTTAAACATCATTAAGCCCTTGGCACGAATCTTGAACGGTAAGATCTCGCAGGTATAACACACTACCAAGGGAGCGAAGGGAAATGTCAGCAACCAACAGCTTCTATCCACAGTCAGAAGTCGTATAAAAGGAGCGTACCAATCAACGGGGTGTACGCAATGTCACTATAGAAGGAAGGAGAGAATGTTTTAGCATGGCTTCTCTCTGCGCACTTTTCGCATTTAGGGACAGCAAGAGTTTTTGACTCGTGAATCGCAAAGACAGACAGAAATTTGACAACTTACTATGAGAGGTAAAAGAGGTAGATGAACGCTAAGACTGCATTGCCAGCGTTTTTGTTGCCATGGAGACTGTATTGAGCAGAGGCGATAGTCCAGCACGTGAAGGAGATTAACATTCCTGTGGTCGAAGCAATGAAGAGTGTTCTACGACCGAAACGCTCCACCAGGAAGGATGCGCTCAGTGCCACAGCTAAGTTAAAGATTTGGAGAATGCCGTTGAAGAGAGTCTGAACTGTTTGTGAAGTGATACCAACGCCGTCAAGGATATCCGTGAGGTCTGATCGAAGACACAAGAGTCAGAATCCTTGGAAGACCTCTGATCGCCTTCTGAGACTCACAATAAGAAGCGAGACCGTTTCCACTCCATTGAGAGAAGAAAGCAATGGCCAAACTGTTATTGGAGGGAAGGGATGTCTTGTTAGCCCTTCGTCACACAGGCTCACATTCGATACAGCTTACATGATGCGCACTGAAAAATCAAACGATAATTAAGGATCAGACAAATCTCTCTTTTTGTTTCGTTTTTTAGAGAATGAAAACAACTCACTTCTTCGTCTGTTACCCTTGGTGCGGAAAAGCTGCAAGAAGCTTCCGGAAGTATCCTTCTCAATCTCCAATCCCGACTTGAGTTTTAAAAACAAGCCCAAAACAAAACAGTGTCAGTATCAAATGGGTGAAGTCATATTGAAACATGTACTGACTTTGATTTCAGCGTACTCGTACTCGATCAATGGATCTTGAGTGTTGACCCTGTCTTCAGTGTGATATTTGGCCAAAATTTTCAAAGCCTCAGCATCTCTGCCCCTGGAAACAAGCCATCTTGGACTTTCTGGAATCCAGAATATAAAGATGAGCTGCAAGATTGAGGGAATCCCCTGAAGGACAGAGGGGATACCTGATCTCAAAGGTGGAAGCGTCAGCCTCCTTTTTTGTTTACATCCTACACCATTGGTAAAGTTGAGTTGAACTCACGCCAAGACCAATCGTTCGAGATACGGAATGTTCCGAAAGTAGTCCATGCGGCAATGATGCTATTACGAGAAAAAACATGAGTTCGTCTGCGACTGGCAAGGTGAGAAGCTTAAAGTGGACATTGCTAGTACTTACGAACCGCTGTACCAAAGGGAGTTGTAGATCGACATCAGAATTGCCCTCTGACTTGGGTAAGCCAATTCTGTAATCAAAAGAGGAGCAGAGTTTTGAGCGAAGGTGAGACCGACTGTGATGGCATTAGAAACGAGGTCAGTGATCTGAACCAATGCTTTATGCAGCTCCTCATCACTCACACCCAATGAGACCTCTAGCTCCAATGAACATAGCAATATCCTTGGAGGCACTGGGTGAGAGTACAGGCAAAAGAGGAGTCAGAAGGAGACGGAATGGAAAAGAAAACAGACTTATGCTTACCACTGGAGAGCGATACCGGCTAACATGATGACTGAGCCAATCATCAACCCAGCTTTTCTACCCAGGATATCATTTAGGTATGGACAGAATGGGAGACCTATAATAGCACCAATGTTTTGGACCGCGTTGAGTAAGCCCTTGGTTGACCCCTCTGGGTTGTTGAAACGAGTCTTCCATTCATCAACGGCTTGCAAACCGTTCATCATTGAACCATCGTAGCCCTTTTCATTGTTTTGACAAAAGGACCATTTAGAGTCAGTCTCAGCAAAGTTGACGCCCCTGGGGTGAGCGATGGATAGAACAGCAGCTAAAGCACTCACGTTCATCGAGGAAGTGATCAAGCAGAGGAACAAGTAGGCATTAAGAGCAACAATACCCTTGTGCTTGTACCACTTGCCCTTGTAGAGCAAGACATCCAAAGCCTCCGGCAAGTGATTGCCAGAAACTGCAGCGGCGCCGGTCATCTTCTTGGGGTTGATCTTTTAAAGTGCGAACGCAAGAACAAGGTTGATTTCAGTTCTGTTGTATTTGGCTCAGCTGGGGATGAGATGTGCTCACCTAGGGGGTGGTATTAAGTTTGGGTATGGAGAACGATGTGGGGAAAATTCTCTCCGCATCCCCATGCTATTAGAGCTTTATACCCACCGGATGAAAGGGATGGTGAGAATAATCTAAAAGGAGAGTTGTTGGGGAAATCTTCGGTCAATCTAGTAACTTTCGGTCCTCGATGTTTGGTTATATAACCTAAAATCGACGCGTCATGGGTCAGGTGTCCACCCGCACCGCGCGCTGCCTCCTGCTGTTGCGCTTGTTGCGACACTGCGATACGGTCACAAGGTGGCCCGCTCCCAGCGATCAAAGGTTAACCTGCCGAGGATCTGCAATGGAGGACGGTCCGCCATGCCTCATAGCCGTGTCGAATTATCTGCCTTGCCCTCAACGGTGCATTTTGGCCATATTAGGTTAGTGCGTCGTTTATTGTGGCCAGCGCAAAAATAAAAACGGGAGAGGCGTAGCAAGCAATAATATGGGTATGAAAGTAGTCGTGATATAATGAACTAATAATGAACGAATTCGGTTCATATTGAGTAAAGCGCAAAGAATGAGAGTGCTGGAGGATGCTGGGGTTGGTGTCGTGATGATAGTAAACAGGCAGGGAAGAAAAGCAGAAATCTATAGTACGTTGCTGAGTCCAGAGGCATCAAGGCGGGGCCGCAGAGAGCCTCCATCCAATGAAGCAAGATGCCTGACCAGCGCAATCAACTCCGAGTGAGTCTCTTCGCTGATCTGGTCCTTTCTCTCGGGCTCGAGAACCCAAGCAAAGACTGCTAGCAGAACGTCGATTTGAGTCATCAGGACTGGAAGGACCTCTGGGTTAGAGGATTGGAATAGGTGGAAGATGGCTTTGAAGATGATGTAGTTCTCAATGAAATCGTTCTTCAGAGGGAGGGCACCAAACAGCACAGGAAGAACCTGCAACGAAAACAAATGACAGAGTAATGAGTTGCTGGTGCCAACTTCAAGGTACTCTCCCCTTGTGAATCATGAGGAACTTACTCGGTCAAGAGGAACAGCCGAAGAGTTCTTAAGGATCATCCTCGCGACCGCTCCACACGCGTTGTCCTTAGCAGCACCTGCAGCAGCTGGGGCACCTTCTGGAACGATGAAGAATGGCTGAAGGACAGTCAACAGACGCATCACGTCCTGTGTGTTAATGTCAGCGTCCATGTTCTCAATGAGAACACCGGCCGCGAACGCTGAGTTGGATCGAACTTCAACGTCTTCATCCGACAGACCCAGGTAGATAAATTCGAAGAGAGGCTGTATTGACGCAAAAGTGCAAAATTAAACAAAATATCAGATATACGTGAATAGATCAGCAGAGAAGAATTTGATGAAGCTGACCTGAACATATTGAGTTACGGAACCTTTCAATCCAGTGATGATTTCGCCAAGGGAGCCGATAGCCATCGAGCGGTCACTTCCACTTCTTTGAGGGTTGTAGTATTTCCTGATGAGAGGAAGGAACTTTCCGAATGGTGCAGCAAAGTCGGCTCCGAGAATGTTGGCAAGAGCACCAACCAAGTCGGTGGCATTGGAAATCAAGGCGGATTCGTACTCAGAAGAGTCAGCATCTGGCTGGTCTTCGTCGTCTTGATCAGGATCCTGTTGGCAGAGAGACTTCTGCTCCAAAATTTCGGTGACGTTCGTAGCGATCACGTCGAGGTAATCTTTCACCAAAGCTGGACCACACTTGTTCATAGCCTCGGCGAGTTCATTACAGAGCTGAATGACGACGGTCCTATAGCAGTGAAAGTTGAATTGAAGAAAAGGTAAAATTTGTTAGTCCATAATCACAAAGAAGAATAGGTAGAATGAGATAATGGGAGGGACAGGGTGAAAGTCAGATATAAAAATAATCTAGGTCAATTCTTAAGCCTTCCTAGGGGCTTCGTAGTGAGCTGAGTTGATATATGTCATCATGTATGATGTGGGGCAAGAATAGGCAAGCCTATTGCTAACGCGAAGAACATAGGGGAGGAAGAAGGTGTGACACTCACTTGTCGTCCTCAGTGGCCCACATCTCGAAGATGGCTGGGAATATAGCCGAGTTCAGCTGAATAACGTTGGCGTGAAGTGGAACAGACTATGACAGAAAGGACAATAAATGAAAAAAGGAACAATGGAAGAGGATACTCAACGAGACTCACGCAGGCAACACCAGGCACCCAATCAGCTGGGGAGCTGAGCTCGTAGAAGGTGTTGATGAACTGGAACAAACTGCCGAGAGCAGCTTTTCTAATTCCCTCGTAGTAGTGATCCAGCATCTCGACCAGAACAGGAACACACTTCTCGATGTAAGGGAGGAATGCCTCCTTCGTTGCAGCAAATATGTCACCGACGGTGTCAGCAGCGACCTCCTTCTCAATAGCTATGGCAGAGTTAACACCGCCAAACAATTTCTCAAGATCGTCGGCGTCGTCGGTGATGTCAAGGTATTGGTCCTCATCGTCACCCTCGTCTTCGATGGCAGCAGTGGACGTTGATCCTTTGGAAGAAGAAGCTGAGGCGTTGAAAGCTTCCACAGCGTTCTTGATAGTTTCCGATATGTCACCAGTTTCACCAATGAAGTCGTCCTTCTCGCTCTGCTCACAACTGCCTATCAAAGCAGCCATGACTTGAGGGAGGTAACCGGCGAATTCACCTTCAAAGACTTTGGCCATGGTTCCGAAGAAGATAAAGGAACATTCCCTCAACCTTGGGTTATCGAGCAGTAAACCCTCAAAGGCGAGCTTCACTAAACCGTCGAAGTAAGGTCTGAAGTGCTCCTTTCCAACAGCTTCCGCAATCGTTCCAAGAGTGTCAGTGGCGATTCCCCTCAAGTCGGTTTCTTCGCCGTCATTCTTAAGTTGCAAAAAGTGTTGCATGCGAGAGATGGTGGGTTCAAAGTACGGGATGAAGCCAGTTTGGGAGGCATGGGCGGCTGAGCCAATAGCACCAGTAACGGTAGCCCTGACAGGGATAGGTGCAGTTTCCAGTAAGACTAACAAGCGGTCCATGAGCAAAGGGAGGTAGTTCTTTATGTTGTCCCCGAGTATCTCCAAGTACGAGTCGAGAGCAGCACAAGCTGACTTTTGGGTAGCTGGGTCGGCAATCAAGTTGAAAAGGATTGGAACCAGGACTTCGTGTCTCGTAGCACATTCTTCTGGTAACCATTCACATAGACATCCGAGTGCGATACAAGCCGCCTTTTTCACAATCTGCTCAGCGTCTTGGAGGCCTGCATCAATGATGGGCCAGAGTTGGTCGACGTGTGGACGGATGAACTCAGAACACCCTTCAACGGTGACTCCAAGGGCCATAAGCGCAGCTTTCCTGGCTGGGGCAAAGGTGGATGACATGTCGGTCTGAATGTGACGGTGCAGAGCGGGGAAGATTTGGGTCGGTGGAAGGGATTGAGAGAGAACGTCAAGGACACGGAATGCGAGCTGAATGGATCGAAGGGCAGACGGATGTAAGTACTTCGTATGATAAACATATCAAAATCAAAGTAGGAGAAAAACTAAAACATACTCTACTTGGTGAATCCTCTTCACCTCCTTCATCAGCATCCTCCTCACGACCAATAGGTAATAATCGACCTAAGATCATTTCTCCCAAACCCAAGGATTGAACTCTCTTTCCCTTGTATCTGATGGTCCAGAGGAGTGCGTTGAGGGCCATTACTCTGATATCAGCGTCAACGTTTGTGTTTTCACCAACAGAGAGGAAGAACGATATTAGGTCGGCGAGAGATTTGGAGAGGAGAGGTGTTTCAAGGATGAGTAGGGTTTCAAACACGTCAAAACCGTAACGCGCTTCGTCTTCCTTTTCTTCCTGAATGGAGGTGGAGAGGACCTGAACCATTTGAGGAATGAGAGATTGGAAGACCCTAATGTCTTCCTTGGACGTTGGTTCGATATATTCTGCCAACTTTCCGAGAGCACTAAGAAGAAGGAAACAAAAGGTAAGCTCTAGTGTAGATAGCGCGCAGACACGAGATGAGCAAAGGTCTTACCGAAGAGTAGTAATTCTGACTTCACCACTTTCCGCGTCAACCAGACCTCTCCCACAGATCTCCCAAAGTCTTCCGAACTCAGACGAGAACTCTTCTGCTACAGTGTCCAACAGCGAGTAGAGCATGAAGATACCAATCTCACGGTGAACAGCTGTTGGGGCAGCGGAAAGATTGTAAAGGTAGGGCATGAGATCAGGCCATGTCTGAAGGGGGAGTTCGATGCAAGCCAGAGCAGAGACAGCACGAGCTGTGGAATGTCGGACAGGTGATGAATCTTCGACGATGATACGCTCGAGGATTTGTCGCTTGATTTCATTCCTGATGTCAGCTCTGACAGCCAACCAGAGCTTACCGTCCTTGTAGTTGAAACGTTTTCGCAATTCAACAGCGGCGAGTTGACGAACCTGATAGCGTTCAACAACGACAGAGGTGCGGCGAGAAGAAGATGCGAATTTTCAAACATCGCATAAGAATCGTACAGTCAGCCTTCACTGAAAAATATAGAGGGCAAGAGAAATGCAAAGACTACTGACAGCAACGTCATCTCCAGTAGCAATTATCTCGTACAAAGCGGGAATACATTCAGGATTTTTGTAATACTGAGTGTTGAGAGTGGATGTAGCCTGTATAGTACGCAATTAAGTATTGGAAAGGATGTCAGATGAAAGTACAGCAAAAGAAAATTTATGAACGAAGAAAGGTCCAAGCTTCCTTCGCAGGAAAAAATTCTCGAAGGATGATTCCAAGAAGCAAGGTCCCATCTCCACACACCCAGAGTAGATTGAGATTTTTAAACATACCTGTTGAATCAGAGCTGTGTCCGGCGACACAGTCTGCGAGAGAAGGGCGTGGATCTGTTGAGCCACCTACAAGAAGCGCGTTCCGAGATGATTTTTTTCCAGAACGTGGTAAGAATCACCATGTGGTAAAGACGAGACCGTAAGAAAGCCATTGAGAATATATGTACCAATAAGAGAACAGCCATGTCAGTCTTACAGTTCCGGGTAAAGTGATGGCAAGCAAACTTTTACGAACCGACATGATTGATCTAAAGAAATTTTGCACCAGCAGCAATAGGAGCAAGGCAAAGCAGGATCGTTAGATAACAACAAACTAGATCATTATTTAAAGAGGAAGGGGGAAACTCACGATGTACGGAGAGCAACTCTTGGTCTGAATGCAAACATCAAAAGGCGACGAAAGATTTTTTTGACGAGAATTAGTAGAACGCCACAGGTTAGATTATCATATTCGTCTGATAATGACCACAATATCGAAGCTGGATAGAAATCCCAGTATATGGTGCAGAGCTTCGAAATTGGCAGTTCTCATGACATGCTGACATCTTCGCAAGTGGTGCCTTCGCTTGGATGTAAACAAAACCTCTAGATCGCAAAGCATCAACTCTATACAACTAGTAACCCAGACCCTGATTCAAGCCTGAAAGAGAGAAGTATACTGTTGTGGAACCTTTAATCATCAACACTGTCAACCAAGACATCAAGACGGTTTAACCCAAACACCACCGCTTCTAGAGCTTGCTCTTGACTGTGGTAGCAATTCCAAAGTGCTCCCTGGCGAGCTTCAGAACATTTTCAGCGATACCCCAAGATGATTGATACCCTGCTGGACCGATTCCGTCTGACCAAAGAAATGCGAGACATTCAGGACAAAGGCCAAGGTTAGACACCAAGGCTGACAACAAGGCAGAAAATCGACCCTCTTACAAGCATGAACGACTCCAACATTCTTGATCACTCCTTGTTCCAGCTCAACTCTAGGTCCACCTTCCCTAGCAGGCCTCAATCCGACGTTGTGCGAGATGACATCGATCCCTTGGAGTGTTCCGTCACGCGAGACGGCAGGACATGCCTCAAATATGTGACGAAGGATGCCTTGGGCTGTGACGGTGTTGATGGAAGTATCCCATTCACCGACTCCGAAGGTCCCACCACAGACAATGGTTCCGTCGGGACTGAGGGTTGGAGGAAATGGCAAAGTCGGGTGAGATGAGTGTGTGCGAGAGAATATGGAAAAAGCGATACTTACCGAGGAATCATGTACATGAAGCTACCATCTGATTGAAGCAAATACAATACGAGTTCAAGGGTAGTAGAAAGTGGTCAGCTGGAAAATTCGAAGGAGAAGCAAGCATCCATCCCAGGATAACGGCGCACGCCGTGCACAGTGGAAATGTACCCTTACTAACCTTCGTAGCCCGCAATAGAATACCCCTGCTTCATCCAAGGAGCTCTGACTAGTACCGTTTGACCTCTGATTGGCATGACCTTGTCGTCCAGCACGTCCAACAAGCTCTTTGCACCGAGCCCAGTTGCATTGACGACGAGGCCGACGTCACCACCGACGAGCTTGACGGCAGATGCCAAGCTATCAACTTTAGTTTTAATGTTCTTCACTCCCAAAGCTTTGAGTCGTCCCCACAACCAGGGGAGGTATTTGGCTGGAGAGAGCGATATAGTTTCGATATATGAGCCAGAAGCGTATCCTTTAGGAAGTTCTGATTTTGGGATGACTTTGTGCTGTGTTTTGTGTTTTTTTATAAGGGATGAAAGAGAGCATCGAGAAGAAAGACAATCAAGTAAGGTCAGCAACAGAGGACTTGAATGGAAGTTTTCTTGGGTAGAACGCCGTGGGCGTAGTAGAATGAAGCAAACGGTTCGCTTTTTTTAGTCTGTAGTGAGACAAAGGCCTCCTCTCCCACTTTCCAAAAAAATGATATATGTTAATGAGCGGAAGCGACTCACCGAAGGCAACAATTTGTTATACCAAGCAGTCTCAACGGATTCATCTTCGTTCTCTGTGAGGTGATAGTGGACACTGGGTAGGTAGTGAACCAAACCAGTGGGGATGAGTGAGATCATCTTGGCTAGAGTGATTGTCTCCCATGGGTTGATAAGATCTGGCGAGCTGGAAGGATGGTGCAACGGTTCAGTTTCTGAAAGAAGAGGATATTGCCGAGGAAAGACGCTGGAAATGAACTCACTACCCAAACGAGTGCCAGTTCGCTCCTACCAACATGATGATGGGTAAACAAGTCAGTTCAAGGTGAGAGGGAAGGAAGTGTTGTTTTTGTTTCGTTCGACTGACCAGCCCAAGGTGAAGCAAACGCCTGCGAGTTCAAGTCGTCTGGATCGTCTCTAGCGACGATGACAACGTCGAAGCCCTGCTCAGCGAGGACCAAGGCAGAGGTGAGCCCCAGCACGCCTGCTCCTACGACGACCACTCTGTTGGCCAAGTGGTAGACTGCAGACATTGCCGACGAATTTATTGCTTGAATGGGTTGATGGGTGGTTGGATCGATTGTTCCAGCGGCCGGTTGACCGTCCGTCGCCTGATTTTATTTTTATTTATTTTATTGTTGCGCATGAGTGAAGCGACCGATCAAGAGAGCGAAAGAGGGTCCCTTTCCATCTCAATGTCCAACTGAGGGGATTACTTCTCGCTCTCTCCTTCTCTCCTTATTCTATTCTGGGTGTGCGAGGGACAAAGAGAGAAAGAGAGAGGAACGGGAAAATAAATGAGAGAGAATCGATCGTTTTGACGGTAGAGGCAGAGCCGCCACCCCTGCTACCATCAGACCACATCCAGACGGAATGGACAGTGCCGCTGCTGTCTGTCTGAAGACACTTTTCTTTATCACTGAGTCTAACGAGCCCGCTCTTCTACTCGACCTGAGAGCGGGAGAAGATATTTAGTTCAGAGGGCCAAGCTTGTTCGCAGCCTTGGCAGTCGTCCTCTTTTTCGCCTTTGCCATGGCTTCCCAACCGACTGCTCGACCCAACCCTAAGAAGACTTGGTAACAGATCACAGAGTATATATGCCAGATGCCTTCTGAGTCCTCCCTCTTGTCCCCTCCCATCCACCCCCCTTGGTACAGCACAGGAGCCCCCACACCGACGATGCTGAGGCTGCCCACCAGTCTGATACCCTACATCCTCTCCCTCTCCCTCCTTCTCCTGAGCCCGTCCCCTTCAGCCGCTGCACCTCTTCTCATCAACCTCAGGCCCAGACAAGACTCACCCAGTTCATCGTTGAGTAAGTGGGCTCGGCTTATTTCCTGGTTCTGCTCTGCTCCTTTCCCCTTACTTAGTTAGAGGGAACCTGACGATATCTTTCTTGCGTCTTTTCTCTCTC